>JANHFO010002266.1:23743-35522 GCA_032468095.1 Pareas carinatus | reverse complement strand
TAGTTAGTTAGTTAGTTAGTTAGTTAGTTAGTTAGTTAGTTAGTTAGTTAGTTAGTTAGTTAGTTAGTTAGTTAGTTTGTTTGTTTGTTTGTTTGTTTGTTTGTTTGTTTGTTTAATTTATTGGATTTATATACCACCCTTCTCCCGAAGGACTCAGAGCGGTGTACAGATAATATGAAATGAGGGAATAAAATAAAAAAACTAAAATTGATCCAAACTAAAATTTACTATCTTCATAAAACAATATGGGAGCTGGGGGGAGAGGGGGGTTTGGCCGCGTGCCATCTCTCGGGGCCCCAAGATGTAATGGATGTAAAGATATATAAAATTAGCTAAATTTGGAGAGAAGACTGGAACCTAGAAAAATAATTAGTGAAGAAAGAAAAGAGGGACAGAAGGAGAAAGGGAAGAATATAAGTATAGGAAGAAATATTATGTAATGAGTTTTGATTTCTCTGATTATGTATTGTATATATGTATGTATATCTGTATATTTGCTTGTCTGTTTGTCTGAAAATTTTAAAAATGCGAAAAAACTTATTTAATCCCCTACTCAGTGCTAGATCCATAAGAGAATCTCTGACAGATGCCCATCTAACTTTCTTTTGAATTCCTCCCATGAAGAACTCATGTCCTGTGGCATATACTGTTTTAGTAGCCTGATATTTGCCCCAGATCTCTTTTCTTGTAGTTTTAACTTACTGGTTCTCATCTTTTCCTGTGGCTCAGTAGACAAGTGTTTGCAGCCCTTCTGGTAGCATATCAGAAGGTGGCTATCCTTTCTTCCCGTTGTCATATTTCTTTAAACTAAAGATATCCATTTTTTATAGAACTTGGTTTTCAGACATTTCACATCTTAGTGGCCTTTTTATGAACATGCTCTAATTTGGCACTGCCTTTCTTGAATCTTGGTGTCCAGAGCTGGATGTAGTATTTCATGTTCCTGATATTTCTGACCATGCATCCACCTGTGATCCTGTTTGGGTTTTGGAGATAGCCAGACCTGGCTAGGTAACTCTTGTTAAATATAAGGAAAAAGTAAGAAAATTATGTTGGGCTGACAGAGAAAGTATCTGAAAGTCCGAAATCCGAGCCATCAGAAAAGGCTGACATTTGACAGAGCTTTTGAGAAAAGTCTCATCCTGCCCCTTTTGCACTATCCTTATGTGTACATAAAAGGCCTTTTTGATATTTTTTTTCATTAAGAGTTATTGGTGTGGTCATTTCACAAAACAAGCTTGATTATTGGGCTTAGGAATACAGTGAAGCAAGTTCATGGAGTGCTTGGAAATGCATAAATAGAATTGTGTCTGTGTCTTGTATAATGTGTATATGAAAATGAGAACAGATTTCAACCTGTTTCGATCATAATTCATGAACTTATAGCCAGCTTTGGAGTCTCACTCTGTCTGTTCTTCCTCCCAGCTCGTTCTGTCAAAGTGAAGATTAAACTGGGCAGAAAGGAAAAAGTACCAGACCGAATGAAAGGCCGCAGACGCACCAGCCGTGGGTCCCGGGCTAAACCTGTAGTTAGTGATGATGACAGTGAGGAAGAGCAAGAAGAGGTAGGAAAAACAATAGATTTTTCTCCCGAAGTGTCATCAGTAATCCCCTGGGGAGAGATCTAGTGCTTTTGTTGGAGAGAGCCAAAGAATGTAAGAAGGGTGCCTTTTCCACTTCAATAAGCAGAAAGGAAACACAAAACTGAGTTCTACTTTTCAAAAAGCTACTTTGTGCAATGAGTAAAAATTTTAGACCTTGGTTCATCCATGAGACTTCCTGAATGATTACTGCCCTTTTGCCTTCCTGCCTACCCGTTTACTTCCCAGCACAGTCAGGAAGATACCTGATACATTAAGGGTACAACTAAAAAGTATTTTCCTCTTCTCTCCTAGGATCGCTCAGGAAGTGGCACAGAAGATGACTAGGTGACATTCCACGATGGAGACCTCAGGCATCAGTTTTTCCAAAGCAGATGTGCTCTAGTCCTTTAGCTGCAGTGGGTAGCAAGAAAAGTAGTGTTGGATGTGGGTAAACTGTATAAATTCTTCCATATTTATACTGCAGTGAAGATGTAGGACTTATTTGTGTCTTGCCTTGTCCTCACATCAGTAGCGTTTGTAACAGCATTAACTGTTTTTTAAAAAAATTATGACTGAGGGAACACTTAATTTTTTTTAATGCCAGTACTATTTTCAGTTGCAGTATTGAATCACTGTAGTTTTAACCTGTGGGTGCATGTGTGTAAGCAGTTCACTTCCTAGTACTGTACTTTATGAAACAGGTCAAATAGCCAGCTCCCCCCTCCCCCCAAAAAAACCAAGGAGAGGGTGGCAGGGGTAACTGTGTCGATGTCACTGGATTTCAAATAGTAATAAATTGAGCAAAAAAAAATCAAACCACCCCCACCATCACCATGGTGCATTTGTTAAATGTGCTTCTTTTATGGCAACATCTGGAAATCCCCTTCCATCAGCTCAATTGATGTATCCATCTTCTGATCCATTCACAGAATACAGAATAGAGTAGGAAGGGTCCTTCAAAGTTTTGTAGTCCAACCCCCTGCTCAAGCAGAAGATCCTGTATCATTTAAGACAAATGGCTGTCCACTTTCTTCTTGACTATGATTATGATTATGACCTGCTTAAAACAGCTGTCCAGATGTTCCTAAATTCCCATCTGACTTCTCCTCTATAGTGTTATACAAAGGAGATGGCAGCCCAGGTTGCAATATTTATCATTCCAGATTACACAAGAGATTTTGACCAGGGCTGTTTTTGTAAAACAGAACCTTAAAGAGTTTAAAGATGAAAACATCAAAACACATCTTTAAAGTATTTGAGCTTTTATTCATTTTGTCTCTGGTATTTTTTCTCATTCTGAAAGACTCTGCTTCTTTTATCCACATCTATGTTTGTGGGAGATCATCTTGCATGACCTGCTGGGCGATGGAGCGATATTCGTGGGCTAGCCAAGAACAAGAGAGGGGAGTAAGTCAGCTCCATTCCAAATCGAGTTACTTTCTAGACTGTATTCTGTAAATCTACAGAATTATGATACACATGTTGAAGTTACTCAGTAAGTTTGTGGCTGCTGTGATTTAAGAGATGCTGTATTTAAACAGGCTACCATGGCTTTGTTAAAGACTTTCCAGTTACTCAAGAAGGGGCCAGGGAGGCGTATCCTGAGATCAGTCTGTTTCTCTCTCATAGAATTTGCACGCATAAAAATATTTTCCTTGGACTACCCAGATTTTGGAAAATTATACAAAATAAACACTGTATACATTTTTATTACAGGAAAAGAATTTCCTTCTGTATTTTTCCATATAGCTCATGTAACCCCCTTGGAAATGCTATTATGTAACAGGAAAAATAGTGATGAGGAACCCTTGCTGGAAATTTAACTTTCTGAAAAATAGGCAGAGCAAAGCAGCAACACAACTCTCTGCATTATGCTACATAGGGAGTTAACATGCTGTGAAGGGCAGGAGCACTATTATTCCATCCTTAGTCCTCTCTTTCCCAATTAATTGAATTCTGCTCCCTTAATAACATCGACAGTCTTAACCAATTAGAGTCCGTATCCTGTTGCATCACAATCACTATAGTTCTGTACCAAGGAGTGGAAGCTTTTCCAAATCATGACATCACGGCAACAAATGGTACCACCCCCACGGTGTTCCTCTGCACGATTACGGTTCATGTCTCCAACACAGGCCCATCCTGGATCACTCTCTATTCCAACACACCACTTGGAATGGTCTGACGTGGAAAAGAAGGTGGTATTTGAGTCCTGGAATGCCAGTTGCTCCACATTGTAGACTCTGTACTGTCCAGAGCAGTTGGATGCCAAAATCCCTTGAGACTTGAGCCAGAACTCTACATAGAGATCAGTGGCAAGAACCTGGGCCAACCAGCCAGAGTACAGATCTGGGAAAATGAAATAATAGCAAATGAATGTATGAAGATAGTTCTGATATAACTCTGTGGCCATATCCCCTTACCATCTCTAGTAACTCCACTGCTTTCTATATCTACCAGGACTAACCATTCCCCCATCATTACTTACCATCATCAAAGAAGCGGAATTTTGCAAAGCTGACAAATTCCTTGCCCCTTTTTGATGTCAGAGTCACCTGGGAGTTCCAGGGCTCCTCCTGTACATGTTGTCCCTCAGAAGCATTCAGTAATGCCGGCAGATCCCGGGCAAAGGCCCCTTTCACCTGGTAATCGTAAACATAGGGCTCTGTGAAGAGCAGCTGATTCCCTGGGGCAGAAATACAGTGTACAGTGTTAGATTCATTGACTGGGAGGCATTATCATCCTGCCAAGAAAAAAAAACATTTTGGCAGTTCTGTGGTCTGAGAACAGCTAAGGATATTTCTGTGCTGCTGGAATATACACTCTCCAGTCCCACAAACGCTCCTTGTTTTCCCATTCACCAAAGTTCAGCAGCAGTTCCTCCAGCTGTCCTACAAGAGAATGCCAAAAGTGGGCTCCTGGCAATATGTTGCCACATCCCCATTCTCATCTTGCCATGCTTGTTTCTGTAATGAGGCTAAAGAAGGAAACACTATTAACTGATTGGCTTTCCAAAGCAGCTTGTTGACGGTTAGGAAGGGGAGAAAAGAAGAAGACAGAGACTCTTAAAAACAAACTGCAACCCAGAATTTTGGGGTTTATGGCAGCTGAATAGAGCTGCTAATGTGAGAAGCTAGGAATATATCATTACCCTGTGTGGAATCTGCCTCACTTTATCAACAGGAATAGTATGCTTCTTGGAATGAAATCATTTTAAGAAATGGTGCTATTTGGTGAAGGTCTCCTGCTTGTGCATGTTATTCCTTTGTGGGGACAAGACTCCATTTTTGTGGAAAGGCATGGCATGGCATGGATTGGTGACTGACAGATGCTTTCAGAGAAGCTAGTGTCAAAATGCTATACATCCTAACATTCCCCAGCCCTCACACTTACCTATGACTTTGAACTGGCTATAGGGGTAGGTGACACACAGAAAGCTCTGTCCATAAGTCAGAGCAGTGTGGGGCCATGCATACTTCCTCTCATCTAGTCTGGGAGGAAACCGAGGTGTGCTGTGAACAAGCCAGAATCCTTGAGTTCTGTCCAGAAGGATGACCCCTTAGGGGAGGAAAAAAACCAAAGCATTCAGTCAATCTCTGTCTACCTGTCTTGAAGTCCCAGAAGTGCAGCACAAGGTGGTTTGTCTGCTCCACCACAAACTAAGCTGGAGACAAGTCACAGCTAGCCTTTTTCTTTGAATACATTTGATGCAAGGGCACTACCTTTTGTATGACCCTTAGAACCAGAGAAATTCTCCTTTGGAGGCTCATCGTTGTATAGGACATAGGCCGTCTCTTCCTCCCTCTGGAGGGAAAACAAAACACAGGTAGAGCAGGATTATTCAAATAGAATTTGATTTGCTTCATGAGAGATTAACAGCAAAAAGATTCACTTGAATGTAGACCTTTAGGTATCCACAGCAATTTTTAGGTGGGGTGGCTTATCAGGTGACATTCCAAACCCATATCCCCAGGGATCATTTATTTCATGACTTCACTTATTGTTTTGCTTCTTGAACATGAGTTCTGGAATTTTTTAAAACTCTTAACAGGCTTCACAGTCTCAAAAAGTTAGAGGATCTATGGCAGCCTGACAGCAGTCTCAGCTACTGTAACCTTTACCATAAGTTTGCATCCAATCCCTTTCCTGGTCAGATGGATCTGCTTGTGATGGACAAGTAGCCATTGGTGTGGTTAAAGGGAAATCTTGGTCAGTAGAAATTGAGTCTTTCCAGTGAGAGTCATGTTACCCCTTGGCCGCAATTTTTAATTTGGGACCATGAGAAACTGAAACTGCTCTTTTTGCAGACTCACCTGTCTGTTTGCTACCTCCAGGTACAGCTGATTCAATGTTCTGCCCACAGCTCCCTCAGTACTGTTCACCAAACTTCTGCCTTGCACCCAGCCCTGGGTACGTCCATCCTGATACATGTACCGCATGCCTTCTACTGGGGAGCTATGATGGGATTTGGGCAGCTTGTAAACAATAAACCTGCAACACAGTCCTTTAGAAATCACAACCTGCCCATGGATGAGGAAACTATTTAATGTCCACCAAAGTGTGCAACATGACTTCATTGTAGGATTAAGAGTTATAGACTGAAAGAAATGAACAGGTAGATCATTTGGGGGATATAAACTCTCAAAGGAAGCAGAGAGACTCACAGGATTTCAAAGACAGATTCACTGAGAAATAAGATGTTTCTCAGCAGTGGCACCTACATTACAGACCAATCTTCTGCCAGAAATACAAACAACTTAAATCACTTCTGATCTTCAGAAAAACCTTAAAAGCTAAGATGTTCCACAGGGTATTTATTTAAGATCAATCATCAATACATTAATTAGGAATTTTATTTGTAGTAATTTATGAAAAAAGTTGGATAGTTTTAAGGATTATTCTCTCTCCATTATACCTGTACTTCTGTCTTAATTGTACACCACCAAGAATCCATATAGAATGTGATTGTTGATAAATACAATAAATAAATACATTTTCTGACTAAAAGGCAGCCAAGACAGAGTGTACTGCTTGCATCTCTTGCACAAGGCATTTCAAATACAATTCTCATCTGTTCATGGATGGTTGCAGGGAAAACAGTTGAAAAGCCTACAGACTGCCAGAGAAACAGGAAGCGAAAGGGGGAGGTGGAGAATTTAGTTTACTTTTTGCAAACTGCTCTAGAGACTTTGATGAAAGGCAGGAAAGGAATCTTTTTCAAGGAAAAAAGGCAAAAAAACCCCAGGTAAAATAGACACACCAGTCCACGGGCTTCCCAGCGTCATCGTAACAGGAAATGCTCCCATACGCAGCCCTGAGCCTGAGAGCCAGCGCCAGCGCCACAATGAGCAGCATGGGGCCTTTGCAGAAACCCTGCAAGGAAGGAACAAGCATGACTAAAAACGAAAGTCAGGACAACAATCACCATGTCCCACCACCATCCTATTATACCTGTTAGTATATCCATGAAAGGTTCCCAATTTTTTTGTTTTAGGTTTTCTAACTAAATATTCTTTAACGGGAGGAAAACTGGCTTATTTCCAATGTATTTCCCCTTTTCAATATGCCTATCTCAATCATTGTCAATTCTCTTAAATTTTTTTCCCAATTTATTTTCACCTCCCCATTTAGCAAATTGAGTTTGTAATCCTGAAATACAAATTATGTTCTCCTGCATAGTCCCTGCAGGTCTCTATTTATGCGCTGGATCTGCACAACAGAGAAGCAGTTGGCTTGCTTATTGCTCACTTATCATGCAAGCCCTGCCTAGTCAAAACCTGTTGCCTCTCTGGCTATGTGAAAAACGCATCTTTCATTAAAACGCAATTATTCCTTCTCCCAATAACTCAGATTCAGATTAGGAGGATAGCCATGGCACAGAAAACTCAAATGAGGAGAGAAACCAACAGGTAACCCAGAATCGCTCCAACCGAAGAGATTGACACCTCCGTGCATTTCACCCTAGCCCCAGGACTAAAGCGGAGAAGTTAAATCAACCCTATTCATCCTGACGATCTCCACCTATCTCAGACTGCAACGCGCATATTCCCTGCACAGCAGAAGCATGGAAAAGGGGAGTTGGAGCCCGGCGCGTTGAATAAACTCTGACTCCGAGTCATAATCGCAGGCAGGGAGTCTTCCCGCGGCGCTAAGGCAGCTGGGCGGAAGACACGGAAAGACGGCGCGGGCGGGGGGGGCGAGGGTGCCCAAAGAGCTCGCCGGGCGCCCCTCCCGCTTGCAGGCCTTTCCCGAGTCACCTTCCTGGCTGCGACGCCCGCCGCCCGCCCACGACCCTGCGCCCCCCCGCCCCGCCCGCTGCCGGGCTAACTCACTTGGCCGCGAGGAGTTCTTCCTGATGCCCCGGAGGGCGCGCTGCGACTCGGGCGGCGCGGGCGGGACTTTGAGATAGTTCCCTCGCTGAGCGAAACCCCGACCGGCCGTCCGCCCCGCCTCGCTCCAGGTGGAAGGGCGGAAGGACGCGGCGAGCGAGTCTGCCCAAAGCTCCGCCAGCCACACTGCGCAGCACGTCCCTCCCGCAGAGAAGAGGGGCCTGTGCCTCGGGCCCGCCCGGCCCACTTTTCGGCGCGGCGGCGGTTCTTGCGGCAAAACCCGGGCAGAAATAGGCGGCGAGGCCGAGCGCAGCAGGCGCCGGGCGGGCTGGCGGGAGGCGTTGGGGGCCTGGGCGAGGCAGCCGCGCCGGTGGGAAGAGTCACTGGAGGCGGCAGCCGCTGCAATGCGTTGCAGACCGGGTAGAAAGTCGTGCTGCTCTTGTGGTTTGTCCGGACAAGAACAGCGGGGAAGGGTTGTCCTCAATTTGGTTCTGAGCCTGGCGCCAAAGCGGAGGAAGAACACCAAAGACGAGGTGCAGATTTTGTTTCCTGTTATTGAAACGCTCCAAGAAAAGGGATCCTGGCCCAAATGCCTGGAAACCTCGAACCATAGAATTAAGAAAGTTTTATACATTTTCACTAAAGCAGAAGGGGGGGAGGTGTGATATCTCTAATAAACAATTTAGTAATGATCTAACAATTATCCTGTTCTTAAACCTTGAATGAAGACTCCAGGAGTTATCTAATAAACATTTTATTTGCCCAGGCCATCTCTATTCCTAACTTCTAGCTGAGGTAAGCAGGATATCTAACTCTTTGTTACTTTTTACCAGTTTTCTAACCATCCAGAATTGTTACAAGCTTTACACATGTATATTCCCTGCGAATAAGTATTATTTGTTCTTTCCAGGCAGATTCCCCAGTTACAGGCATCCCAGTTTTCTTTCAAGTGCATGCCATGGCTTTGCTTTGCTTAAGCAGATCGGCCCTCAAAAGTTTGCTGTAGTTGTCAAGGCTTCTTAGAACTGACTTGCTCCATTGCAGGAACACGACCCCGAGTCTTCACTTCCCCATTAAGTTTAGTGCAGGGGAATCTGGTGATCTTCCGGCCTAGCGCCACCAAATGCTGACCCTGCTTTAACTTCCTAGAACAGGGGTCCCTATCCTGTGAGCTGAGGCCTCTGTCAACGGGGCCTCATAAGTGCTGAGCTGTCGTGCGCGCCTGCCTCTCTCCACCCTCCACATGCCAGGCCACCAACCAAAAAAGGTTGGGGGCCGCTGCCCTAGAAGATGAATCAAGACCTGAGATCTCAGCAGATGTTAGCCATTTGAGGTAACCCAGACAAGAAGCACAAAAGTGAATCCAGCTGTTTTACCTGTTTTACCTGTTGCCCTATGTGTGCAGCTGTCCTGGTGGTGTGTGTTTATCAGCTTCATGTGACTCGTGGCTTGGCGTCTCTTGAGGCTGACATTTCACAGGTTCAGCTGGAACAGCTTCTTCAGATTCAGAATCTGAGTCCTGAGCCTAGGTCAAGATCCTCTTTCTGCCAGAAGCACACTATCTGCATATTTTAAGTTGTTTGTTTCCATATCTTTAAAGACTTTAAAGAAGCAGAATAGAAATAGTAGTGTGATTCCTTTCAGCTTTGATGTTGGAGAAGACTTCTGAGAATGTTGTGGGCAGCCAAGAAAATCAACAAACGGATCATTGAAGAAATCAACCAAAAGTTCTCACTTGAAGCACAAATGACCATAAATTGCTCCATTTTAGACACTGTGTGTGAAGATCCAACTCTCTGAAAAAGGCTTTAATGCTGGGAAAGTGGAAAGAAAAGAAAAGAAAAGGACAACCTGCAGCAAAGTGGATGGACTTGGTGATAATGGCAATGAGTGCACCAATGGGAAACTTAAAGGAACAGATTAGGGATAAATTGTCATGGTGAAAAGCTATTTTATGTGATTGTGTGATTGCTAGGAGTAAAAAATGATGTGATGACTAATAATCAATTTCCATACCACTTAGTGACAGTTCTGGAACAATGCTTAATTATAAATAACTATGAGAAAGGAGGGTGGTTGAACATACCCTAAAACACTTTTTAAGATCGAAAACATATGTGAATACTTTCTTTCCTTTTTTATTAAGAAGATTTATTGAAAGAGATTAAAATATAAAACATCCCAAATTAAAAAAACAAAAAAAGATATTAACCAAAAAAGTGTCTTTAAAAAACACATATACACATAACATCCTCCCAATTTAATGCTGATTAATATGATATAACTATTTTAGTCTCCCATCCCTTGCAAAATAGGTTCAAAAAAAATTTAACTGTCAAAACTGCTGAGTCTAGTTACAAACTGTTAGCCTGTCATTGGTAAACTATATTAATAAAGTAGTTAACAAAAAACAACAATAATAAACATATTGTATAAACATGTGAAAATAATAAAAATCATGAACAAGAGTAAGAGAAAGACAAAGTTAAAGTTCTAAAACCCTCTGTTAACAAGCTATTGTAATTAATTTGTAGAAAATTTACCACATCTTCAATTCCTAATCATCCCAAATATTAACCTTAATTGGTTCCGGATCAAATAATTCAAATTTGTTTCTTTACACTATTTATTATCTAAAACTGTTAAACTACTAAATCTACTTACAAATTTTTAGCCTGTCATTGGTAAATTATATTAATAATTTATATTAATTTAATATTAATACCATATTACATCAATTATAAGACACATGTTTTTCCCTATTTTGGTGTCTCTGTATTCATGATTCATCTTATATTCAATTGTGTCTTACCAGGATAAAGGATATGCTCTGAGAAGCTGCGGTCTCACAAACAGGAGATAGGGGTGAGCTAGCAGCCAATGCTGCAGCTGCTGCGCAGTTGGGATACAGTCATTGTTTAAAATGTCTTCAAAAAGATTCTGCTGTAGTGAGGGAAGGAGATGGAAGAGACCCGAAGGGGTGTCCTCCCGGAGGGGTCTCCTCCGAGGCTGAGGCGGCCGTGCATGGACCAGCTGAGAGGGGGGGGAAGGAAAGCCATTTCAGCTGAGAGGCTTCCCTTTCTGCTCACATATCAGCTGTTCGGCAGTGTGCGGGGATCAGCTGAGAGGGGGGCGGAAAGCCTCTGAGCTGAAAGGGCTTTCCTTTTCCCCCCTCTCAGCTGGTCCCTGCACCAAACAACTGACATGTGCATGCCCCTGCTCCAGCTGTCTGCCCCAACTTGGGAGAAGACCCCTCCGGGTCTCTTCCGTCTCCTCTCTCCACTACACTGCATTTAAACAAAAACCTACATATATTTATTTCTAACTTAGAAAAATAAGGGTGTGTCTTATAATCGGTGGCATCTTATAATCGATGTAATACGGTAGTTACACAGCAGGAAATGCTCTCACCCTAGATCAGCCATGAAAACATTTAAAAAGACTTTGAAAGGTGGAGGAATCTATATCTTGCTTAGGATCAATTGCAATCATTAAAACAATATTTCAAATAGCATCGATTATAATTTCTGAGATAACTACACAAATGGCAGGAAACAATCAGTAACTTCATATAGAGCCTGATAGTGTTAAATAAAGACTCGTGTTAAGCAAAAATGTGTACAAGATTCTAAAGAAATGTCAATATCAAGTTATTTAGCTTAAGATCAAAACATTTATTACTTAACAAGTATTTTGATATACTGTATGCCCTTCCTTCATCTCATTTTCAATGTTATGAATGAAAAAGCCAAATAATCATTAAACTTATAACTTTAATATCCTAAACTGTAACTAGTATTAATAGAATATCCACTTTTTCTTTAGTCTATATTTGTTTATTAGATTTTTATTCTACCTACTATTGGC
>JANHFO010002266.1:2335-13475 GCA_032468095.1 Pareas carinatus | reverse complement strand
TTCTCTGTGGCAGCTCCGGCTCTTTGGAACGAACTTCCCCCAGAAATACGAACTATTACTGATCTCCGTGCCTTCCGCTGGGCACTCAAGACCTTACTATTCACCCAAGCCGTGTTGTCCTGACCCCTCTCTGTTTTTAATTTGGTTTTAAATTTTTAATGATAATTTTAATTTGTAACTCAGCCAATTATTTAATATTTTTAAAGGGTTTTACTAAATGTTATGTTTGTGTTTTATTGTGGCTGTACACCGCCCTGAATCCTTCGGGAGAAGGGCGGTATATAAATAAAATAAAATAAATAAAATAAATAAATAAATCCTTGGTCATCAGAAATGAAGAATAAAAACAGAACATTGAAATAGCAATTACAAAAATTACCCCAAAACCCCCTTTATTGGTTCCTGTCAGTCTACAGAGTCATTCTAGCATCAACTTCTTTCTCCCAGAATACAAATTGGCCAAGGTTTCTAGAGAACCATGTCACATAACCAATTCTCTTACCTCCATTGTGAAAGGTAAACACAATAGGAGAAAGGAGAAAGGTTGGGAAGCTGAGGACTATGAGAAGAGAATGCAGAGTTCTTAAATTGGTCCCCTGAGGCGCTCACTTGCTTGTGGATATACAGCTGGCATTGGCAATTTCGTTTCTGATACTCCTGCAGAACTTCCTGTATTTCTTCCAGCTCCTCTTGCAATGCTCGCGTTTTTTTCTCCAGGGGCTTAAGACTGTAAAAGACAAAAGGGACAGTATCCTCACCATCTCCTATGCCAAAAATTTAATCTCAAAAGCACCTTACTCAGAAGCATCCTGGCCTTCTTGCCTCAAATTTCTGTCCCTTCCACTTACACACAGCTTGCCTATCTCCCATCAGCTAACCTTTGCAAATCCTTGCAGTATTTTTCAGTTAAATCACCATGAAAAAAACCTCTACAAAAATGGCTTTAAATAGTCATAACAGAATAACAGATCTTCTAGTCCAACCTCCCTGCTCAAGCAGGAGACCTTATAGCAGTGATGGCAAACCTATGACACATGTGCCACAGTGGGCACACAGAGCCCTCTCTGTTGACACGTGAACCAAGTCACCCCAGCATTGCCCCAAAGCTGAGCATGCTCAGAAAGAGAGCAGTGGTACCGGGCGATGACATTACAGGGCCTTGCGCATGCTCAGAGAGTAGCGGCGCCAGGCAATGATGTCACAGAACCTTGCACATTCTCAGAGAGTAATGGCACCAGGTGTGACATCACAAGCTGTGACTCATTAGCCGTGATTCATCCAGGCACTTTGTGTCTAAAAGGTTAGCCATCACTGCCTTATAGTATTCCAGATAAGCGACTGTCTAGTCTCTTTTTGAAAGCCTCCAGTGATGGACCACTCACAGCTTCTGAAGGCAAACTGTTCCACTGGTTAATTGTTCTCAACTGTTAGGAAATTTCTCCTTAGTTCTAGATTATTTCTTTCCTTGTTAAGTTTCCATCCATTGTTTTTTGTCTTGCCTTCTGGTGCTTTGGAAAATAGGTTCACACCCTCTTCTTTGTGGCAGCCCCTGAGATATTGGAACACTGCTATCTTGTCACCCCTGGTCCTTCTTTTCTCTAGACTGGGCATACCCAATTCCTGCAAGTGTTCTTCATATGTTTTAGCCTCCAGTCCCCCAATCATCTTTGTTGCTCTTCTCTGCACTCTTTCCAGAGTTTCTACATCTTTTTTATAATAAGGTGACGGAAACTTGTTGCAGTATTCTAAATGTGGTCTTAATAAGGCTTTATAAAGCAGTTCTAATACTTCACGTGATCTTGATTCTATCCCTGTTAATGCAACCTAGGATTTCATTGGCTTTTGATTTTTCTTGCCTAAATGTACATTGAACAAAGGGTTCCTGATTGCTCACTAAATAGAAAAAAGCAGGCTGAATTATGAATAAATAATTTTCATGGGTGCCCATTTTCTCCTCAGCTTTTTGAGGGATCAGCAACTGCCAGGAAAAACTGGAGAGAATCGTCATGACAGCTTCCTACCTCTTGGTCTGTAGCGAGGCGCAAAGCTGGTCCTGATGTTTTAACAGTGCCTCATATTCCTTCTGCCAGACTTCACCATGAGTAAGTTCTTCATGGATCCATTCCTGTAGCCAAGCATTCTCATCTTCAAAGTTCCTGAGTTTGTAGGGGAGAAAGTTGATGAGGAGTGAATGTGGGGCATTCTGGCAAATCCATGAGGTTGCAGAAGTGATACTTGCTGTCCAACTGATAAGTGTGAAAAGCAAGAACAAGGGTGACAAGATAGAAGCCTTTTCTTATAAAGAAAAACATGGCTACATTTTGCAAAATCTACATCAAGTCAGTCAAAAGTGTGTGGGAAAATATGTTATGGTCTGATGAAGCCAAGATTGAACTTTTTGGCCATAATCGCCCAAAATATGTTTGGTGCAACAGTGTGCATCAGCAAAAGTACATCATACTCAACAGTGAAGCATGGTGGCAGACTTATGCTTTGGCGCTGCTTTTCTCCAGCTGGAATTGGGGCTTTAGTCAAGGTGAAGGGAAACGAACAGTTCCAAATATCTGTGAATTTTGGCACAAAACTTTCAGCCTCTGCTAAAATGCTGAAGACGAAGAATTTCAGCTTTCAATACGACCATGATCCAAAGCATGCCTCCAAATCAACAAAAGAATGACTTTACAGGAAGATGATCAAAGTTTTGGAATGGCCCAGCTAAAGCCCAGATCTGAATCCAATTGAAAATCTGTGGGGTGATCTGAAGAGGGCTGTGCGCACAGGAGATACTCCCACAATCTGACAGATTTGGAGCACTTTTGCAAGGAAGAGAGGCAAAGATTCCCAAGGCAAGATGTGCCATACTGATAGGCTGCTACCCAAAAGACTGAATGCTGTCATAAAATCAAAAGGTGCTTCAACAAAATATTAAAGTTTGCATTATTATAAGTTTTTTATTTCTATGTACTCCCACAAATGCCCCAGAAATTTTTTGGTACTGTTCTGACTAATGCCTTCCAGCAACGAGATCTCTTTGATGCTTTGTAAGCTCTTAGCAGATCATTGCTTTTGCTGTAAGAGCCAACTGAGTAACTATCATAAAAGTCCTACAACAGCAGCTGAACTTTATAGGGCAGTGATGGCGAACCTATGGCACATATACCACAGCGGGCACGCAGAGCTGTCTCTGCTGGCACACGAGTCAAGTCGCCCCAGCATCGTCCCAGAGCTGAGCATGCTCAGAAAGGAGTAGCAGCACCAGGCAATGACATCATGGAACCATGTGCATGCTCAGAAAGAGAATAGCAGCGACAGGCAATGATGTCACCAGCCGTGACTCATTAGTCGTGACTCATCCAGGCACTTGATGTCTAAAAGGTTAGGTATCAGTTATAGTCACTTTAATTGATGGCAGATGTGTACTACTATTTAACATCAGTTTAAATGTGATTTGATTCATTCTGAACAGCCACATCCCTATTTATAAGAAGGTGTGCGTACTTATGCAACCACATTATTGTAAGTTTATTTTTCTCCTTGTTTTAATTGAATTGTACAGATTATATGTTAAAGGAGAAAAAAATTCTGAAGTTATTTATCTTGGTTTGATTTTTTTTACATCACAAAATCATTGCACTTTAACAGAGGTGTGTACTTTTTATATCCACTGTACTTCTTAAAATTATACGCTATGAGGATGTTCCTTCTCATACTCATTTAAAATTATCACCAATCTTTTCTGTTGGCTAAAAATTCAAGCTTCTGTGTTTATCTGAGCATTTGTCTGTCTATAAGTTGTTAAATATATTCTGTCTGCTCATTTAGGGAAACAGCTGGTTATAATTAAAACTGTCCATATTCACTCAATTACAGAGGCTCTTTAAAATTTGTCCTATGAAGATAAAGTCAGCATGTTTTCTCCATGCGTATTTAGCATTTTAAGAGCCCTGGTGACGTAGTGGTTAGAATGCAGAGTATTGCAGGTTAGTTGCTCTGCCCACAGCCAGGAGTTTGATCCTGACTGGCTCAAGGTTGACTCAGTCTTCCAAGGTCGGTAAAATGAGAACCCAGATTGTTGGGAGCAATATGCTGATTCTGTAAACTGCTTAGAGAAGGTTTTAAAGCCGTGTGAAGCGGTATATATGTCTAAGTGCTATTGCTATTCTTTATATAAACAGCAGACAAGAGAGGGTAAAGTGATCCACATTAAAAGGGAGTAATGTGAATAAAGTCTCCTTCCCCATGTTTCTAACATGATGTGTAATAGGAGAAAAGCTTCTCTAGCTAAACAGGGACTGTGTTGAGATTGTTTTATTGAAATTGGTCCAGGAGCTGTAGACATTATAAATGGAACATCCCCCATTTTGTCCTCAGTAAAGTGAGTTGAAAGGTAATATTGGCTCATTTGGTCAGCCAACTCCATGGTTGAATAGTCACCTGAATCTCTGATCCCAATCTAAAATGTTAACAGTTAAACAAAACCGGGTCTAGGTCCTTCTACCTCTATGAAAAGCCCCAAATGGTTCCATTATTGGTGATGGTATTGCTATTCCTGTACGTATAAGAGACAAGTGTGAATATTGTATCTAATTTGACCCTCACTGATCTCTATTCAGTATGCTAAAGATGCCGGTTTTCTATAACATACTTTCCATGGCCTGACCAGATCCCATATTCACAATTAGCTTTCTCACAATCAGGGTGCAAAGAAAAGTTGTTAGAACACACCCAGGACTTCTTTGCTTGAGTTTGCTGCTTCGACCCAGCGCCATATTCATGTTCCACAATTCCTTAGTTGAACAATTTCTTTCTTAGAGAAAATCAATACATTTGCAAGATTGGAGACACTGAAAAAGAAAAGATCAAGCTATTCAAGCATTTAGAAATATTGAACCACTACATCAAAAGATACCCCAAAATCAATGTGTTATGTAATCCAATGCATACATGAAAACATGTTACAAAAATAGTGAATGCAGTTCTAGAGAATTGACCAGATATATGTCATATTCTCGTATGGCCAATTTGCATGTTTGTGTGTGCATGCGTGAAACTGAGGCCTTTACCGGATACCTGCCACTCAGGGACAGACTCATCAGGACATCAGTTAGTGACCACCAAGCCATCCAATCAAATAGACCTTCGAAGAGTCACTCCCTAGGCCAGTTGCCATCACATAGGAATATGTTGCTTGGCAACTAACTGCCAACCATTACCATTCTCAAACACAAGGGTAGTTCCTCACATGCCCTTATCCCAGAACTAATCTGTCCTGGCAAGTTTTTTCACTGACTCCCATCTCACATCCAGCAGATCATGAGTGAGACAGTTTTAAATTGTTTTACTACCTCAGTGAACTTTCCCCCTTTAGCTCAGCAGTCCAAGGCAGGTTTGAGGTACACAAAATCCCCTAGGCTTTTTCACCTATTATTTTGGAGGGACATCTGGGTACTGCAGGAATAATTTTTGTGGCATTTATTCCTGAACTGTGGGATAAGCAATTTCTCATTGAAGGGAACCCCAGTGACATGCAAAGGACTCCAGGAATATATCCGCACCCCACCCCCAAACCTTGGCCCCATATGTGTTGACACCATCGGATCTCCCTTTAGGAGGGAAGATAGATTGGTTGAGCCCCCAAATTATCCCTGCATTCTCCCATTGCAAAAACAAATCCAGAGAGAAAAGAAGTGGCAAAATGCTTGCTAAAATGTCTGTTTTCCTATTTCACTGACCAGGGGTGAGAATATTAATGTTCATAACCACTGTGGAGGATAAAAAAAGCAAGACCAGTTGGTATTTGGAGATGTTCAAAAGTAATATTTTGGTGATTATTCTGCTGTTGGGAAAACCAATGACTCTGAAGTATTGACTCAGCTGCAGCTTCTTCAAAATCATAGGAAAACCTGTTCCCCTTTAAAAAAAAAAGGCTGCAGCTTTTCTTTGATATGAAGAATAAGACATTGTTGCTGTAGACCTGTGGCAGCTCAGAGCAGCCAGTAGTTTTTGTTCCTTCTCAAAATGTCGGGTTTAAAGATAGTTATCAGTCATCTTGAAGTTACATCTAAGCATTCCGATAACAGTCAATAGCTTTTGCAATTTCCCAACTGCCTCTTGCTTCTCCCTTCGTATCAACTGAATGGTAAGAACAACTGTACATTGGCTGGATTCACGTAACACAACAGGCAATGGTTTGTTATGCATGGTTTATTGAATAAACTATACATAATATACTAAGCCATAAGCCATAAAAGTCACACCCACTGGGTTGCATAACATTATGAGAAATATGCAGCTCCTATTTTGATGTAGCATTGTGAACCCACAATTAAAATAACAGAAACGAAGGCTCATTTCACATTGGGGGAGGTGGCCTTTTAATAGCTGCAAGATGCAGACCTTTCAGCGGCGCAGTCTGCATAAGAAATTACACTCATCAGCACACAACTGTTAAAAATGAAGAGTGTGTTCTCCTTTGCAACATGGTTGTTCAGTTTAATAGATACAAAAGCATAATAAAAAAGGAATAATTGATATATACAGATGTGCCCATTTTTCACTTATGAAACTATGCCAAATACAACAAAGGAACTCTTTTGTGCCCTTATTTTTTAGCCCAGGAGAAAGGACTACTCCATCGGCTCCATCAAAATTTGTCCTAGTAGAAGATAAAGATAAAACTCATTTCCAGAATCGGCCAAAGAGGCTTTAGAACATTCACAAAATTTACAAAGGAAACTTCGGTGCATTCATTTTAATACCGCTAGCTATAGACCCTAGCCCCTTATTCCAATTTCATTTATCCAGAAAATATATCCAAGAATGCACTAGACCAATTGCTTTGGCTCCACTGCTGCCTTAGATCCCGTCCTCATATCTCTGGCATTAAACCAAAGTAGATCATACCTATAGGAATGTTTAGTCTATGAAAAAGGTGATCTCTTTTTACTGCAAGGATAGTGAAATATAAAATAATATTCTATATCCTAGATGACAATAGCTTTGTGATCTTGGATGCTATTTGGTAGGAAGAAAAGAAAAAGACACACAAGCAAAGTGCCCAGTTTAGGTTTCAAAATATGGGTATCATATAAATGAGTTTTAGTAGTGATAAAGAGATTCCAAAATCCTTCAGTCTGGCAGTCCAACAGGGTAACTAGTCTCCATTACATTCTCTTGGCTAATATTACCAGGAGCAAGGGCAGGTGTGCCTTCTTTGTAGTAAATGGAAACATGCAGAGATGCCCCCCCTCACCCCACAATCACTATCCCACTATGACGTTCCCTTGTAAGTTAGAACATCCATTGCAGTCCAAAATGTTCATATTTGTCATACGTGTCTTTTCAAATGCAGAGAGAGGTGGTCTGAACGGGAGAAAGCACGCTGACAGAGGTGACACTTGAATGGGCGCTGTCCTGTATGTTTACGATAATGGCGAGTCAGCTCATCTGAACGAGCAAATTTCCAACCACATCCTTCCCAAGTGCAGTGGTATGGCTTCTCTCCTGTAAAACAGATAGTACCACTATGTCCTTGTGCTACCACTGGACCCAAGTAAAGCCATTACTTTAAGTTACACAGTTAACATTCATGCAGGGAATTTTGAAGAAATAAGCAGCCCCAAATCACAGGATTTCCCACTTCTTTCCACCCCAACTCAGGGTAAGAGGGCCACCAACATTAAAACCTTATATATTCAGCAAACAGAACAGAAGGGAGACTCAACAAGAGATAATTTCAGAGCAGAGGATAAAATGCCCCCAGATCCAACACACAACTTCCATATGTCTTTCTTACCTGTATGTGTGCGAAGATGAGCCTTGAGATGGGAGCTCTTGGTATATGTCTTCCCACAACTGGGATGACTGCAGATGTGACTAGCAGGTCGTTTGTGGGGCCATTGTTTGTGTCCCTTCTTAGACTTGACTATGGCTTCTCTAGTAGGTGAAGATGGTTTCCTAAAACCAAGGAGTGGCAGAGCATGGAGAACAGAATTTGTCTGGTACATTTGAACTTGGGCTTGATGTGGGCTATGGGGGAAAGGATGGTAACCATTCAGCAAACTGCAGTGTGGCAGCTGGGAAGCCACTACAGTTGGTGGAAGTGGACTGTAAGAAGCATGTTTGCCTGGCAAGTGAGAACTTGGCTGTACATAGGCTTCACGGGTTAAATGATAATACTGCCCGAGAGATCTTTGTCTGGGGTCCCTGGGCTGTTGCCCTGTTGCGGAAAGAGCCACAGAATCTCTCTGGGCAAAGTATGGCAACTGATTGTTGGAAAATACTAGGCCCTTATTGGGATCTATTGTATCCTGGGAATAACTGGTTAGGACTGTGGTGCAGTTCACAGAGTTGTCTTTTGGCAAGAACTGAACTTCTGAACTTGAGGGACCAGGAACTTCCAGAACCTTGAGGCTTCCTGGGAGCTTTTCTCTGACTTCCTCCTCAATAGACACTGTCTGACAGACAGCAGACACTGAGGTCTGGTCCTCTGGATCAACTTGAGAAAGACCGGCATTTTGCCCCGAGGTAGAAAAATTTCTTAAGAGAAAGTCAAGGTCCCAATAGGCTTCCTCGTGTTCCTGCTTCACGTACTGGGTCCCCTCAGATTGGTTCAACTCCAAGAACTCCAGAGATGGGGTTTCGGGGCAGTCTTCTGTCTTCCACCACTAGAAAGTAAGTAAATAGCTCATGAAATAAATTGCATTTCAGGTATGAAATGCAGGTAGAAGCTGCGGGGAAACAAGCTGACTCTTTATAGACTTATAATGCTTTTCACTAACTGAAAGACAGGAGCAGGTTACAAAGCCAGGGTAGGCACAGGCTGGAGCCTGCCATTAAAGTAGAGATAAGAAGCCTACTATCACAAGGCTGCATAAGTTTCTGCCTTACAGCTGGGAGAGGCTGAATGCTACTTATCTCACAAGCCCTTGGAAACAGACAACAGAAACACTCACAACTCGAGGTTTTTTCAGGCTGGTTCTTGGAAAGCATCCTATGGTTATTCTACTCTAGACTTTCAAGGGCTACAGAATAGACAAGTAGAGTATTCAGCATTTGTTCTTTGAAGAGCATCACATCAATCTTTACAATAAAATTTTACAATCTGTATTATTATAGCAATCAATACAGGAACAGCAGTTTATTTCATTTGATACTGTATCTCCACTCTTGTAGTCAGACTGATCTGCAACTATAAAATGTATGATAAAGAATCACTTTAAATGTATTATGATCCTTGACCACCACTTTATGAAATTATGAGATGCTACAAAGGAGCATAGACACTATGCTATAAATGCAGATACTACTAGGAAAACCTAGTATTAAAACTAATTGTCAAGATTATAAAACTATTTTGTGAATAAAAACTCTGCATACTAAATATTATGATGAATATATATGTACATACATGTATATAACTCTTAAGTTTAATGGTTGGTAAAATACAGAGGACTAAAAAGATAAAGCAAAGAGCATTTAAATAAGAAGAAAATGCTCACTTGGACCCTAAAAGTTAAAATAGTTTCCCGTGTAAAGCAATGGCAGCCAAAAGAAACTTTGCTACTCTCCTAGGGATATTAGGGTTCTTCTACAGTAAGAAGCAAATCAAGCTATTCATAGAACCAGGGATACTACTATTAATAAGGAGAATTATAGGAGCAGGGTGCAAGATGCTATGGGAAAAAAATCCAAGAAATGCATGAGCTAAAGTTTCAGGTTTCTCCAGGTCAGTAGGACAGATTCCAATTCTATTTTTTAATTTCTTGTTTTCCTAATTTTTTTCTTAAATAAGATCTGCCTGAAGATGAATTATTTACATCACTTGGAATTTGGCCGTTTTAAACTACACAATGGCTATATATTTTTTCTGACTTTTACTTTCCTGGTGCAACAAGATCCCCTATCCTCCCTACTAGAACCTTAATCCCAGCACAATTAAAGAGTCAAAGGACAGGTGATAATTCCTTGCAATTTAGGCAGACAGGATAAATGTCTCATCTTCTATATAGTTTGTTCTAATCAAAAACATGTAGAAACTGATTTAAAAATAAGCTATGATGCATAATCAATTGAAGACCAATAAAGCTGTGCATGAATTGCAAGCTAGCATGAAGTGTAAACTTCATGTTAGTTTGTGGTTCAGCCAGTGTGAGGCTTAAACCCATACCACTGTATTCAGTTAAAAAAATAGGCTTAATCATGAATAAATGTGTCCTACAAACATTAAATACGGGCAATGGAATAAGGGTCATTTTGTCCATTTCACATTGATTACAGGATTATATCAATAGTTGTGATAATTGCCAGCCTCCAGAAAACCTCAGGGAAGTTCCTTCTGAGAAGCATTATATCCACTGATTCTACCCACTGATTAGACTTTAACTCTGATTAGTTGTGTGGGGTCTTATCTACCAGGTCTGCACACACAAATCTCTTAAAGTGGGAAAAACACCCCAAAACTGCAAGGCATTATCACTCCCAGACAATCACCATAACATATTTTCCAAACATGCAAACATTCTACACTTTTTTCCACTTAAGCTTGAACTTGCACAAGCACTCCAAAACCACCAACTTCTATTTATTTATCCATTTGATTAGCATTATATCCTGTCTTTCCTCAAGAAGGTAAACTTGGTGCCCAAAACTTTCTGTTCTGCTACTTTTCTGTAATGGGGTAAGACCAAGAATGCCTCCTGCTTTCTTTCCACCATCTGGCTAGAGGAACTCCCAAAATACAGTACCTTGCCATAATTGTTCTGGAAAGAAACCTGGATAACAGGCAACAGCCTTGGTCTAGCTGGGAATACATACTTATTAGCACCTTCCCTCCCTTCAGACATTTTTAATTCTTACCATTATGAACAGCCAAGCTACACCCAGAGGCCACCTTCAGCCAGCCACCAGCATCTCCCACAACTACTCACCTGGAAATTTTCAGATTGTATACCCTGAAAGTGGTTAAACCTGCCCAGGGTACCAGCTAGGGGTAATGCAGCCTCCACAAAAGCCATGGCTTATAAAGAGCTATATCCCTGAAAAAAAAAGGCAAAATTAATAATAAGGTGGCAGATTCAAATCTTTGCTTACTCCTAGCTGCACCCAGTTGGGTCCAAAAGTTTGCTGTACTCTCACATAA
>JANHFO010002265.1:173988-187554 GCA_032468095.1 Pareas carinatus | reverse complement strand
AACAGGAACTGAGGTCAGATGTTTTCCTTTTCTTAAAAACTGCGCCAGAAGACGGAGGCCGAATCGCCATGATTTCCTGAAGGTGGGGGCAGTCTCCTGACTCCTCCACGAATTCCTTCCCAGCCGAACATCTCAGAGATCTCCCGGTTAGTCATTTTCTCCCTTTTTACTTGTTCTCTCGATATCTTCTATTCCGCCCTCGCCAGCTCCGAGGGGGGGGAACCCCCCCTCCTGCTTCCAAAGCTCCATATGCGCCACAGCCCGGGCTTACTTTTCTCACTCTGGTCAATCCTGCTTCCACAATCCGCATCCGAAGCCACTCATCCTTCTTTTGCAATGCTCCTAATCCATCGGGCACATTGGCTTGGGCGACAAGCCTCAAACGGCAGTGCCCAGAGCCGCCTCGCCCTCCAGGGTCCTCGGGCATGCCAGCATCGGCCCCCGGCCCTAAAATTCAGCCGGTGGCCCCTGACGACCCGCCCTCAAACAGCAGGCTCCCCAAAAAGAGGTCGCCCGGCCCCTAAGGGCCCCCCAGGGAGCGAGTTTCAGGCGCGGGAGGCAGAGCTAGATCTCCCGCATCCTGTTGCCTCTAGGACCGGAAGTCGAATCTCCCAGTCGTCACCATCTTGGTCATCCTCGCCGTCGAGGTATTTTGTCTGGAATGGTGTGGGTCAGATGTTTGGTACGTGGAAAGTTCCTGCATCTAAGTTCCTGCATCCGTTGAATTTTCTGCGGCCCTGGACTCTTTCCCATAGCTTGTATCTTTGTATATATTTAGATGGTTAGACTATGAAGTGTGACCTCAGCTTATCTTGCAGCTGTGCCCATGAGATAGCATGGGGCGGTTCTGGGGCTGCTATTGCCTTTGTCTCTTCGAATACCTCTGTCCTGCAGTGACTGAAGAACAGGGTTTGTAGTCTTAGGTCGGAGAGATCTGTGAGTTCGTTCAACATCTGGAGACAGATGAACCTCTCCATGAACACATTCCAAGTTTCTGTGTCCAGGATAAATGGGATTGGAATGTGGTATGCCACGGCCATCTTTGTGTTTGACTCATGTTGCTTGAATTTGGCACGTTGGTTGATTTCTCGGCGATCAGTGTTCTGGTCTGCTCAGTTGTTGGCTGTCGATTACCCTTGGCTGCTGGGCTAATCAGTTTTCAACTGCATGCTTCTTTTCAGCTCGATTGTCTGTGGCTCGGCTGCTTTTGTCAGAATGCCAGCTGTCCTTGGCGGACCTTGCGCCTGTGTTTCCTTTTTCATGCCTGTTCCTGCTCTTGCCTGTTTTTCTTCAGCTCAACCACTTCGTTGTCAGTGATGTGTTGTGAGTGGTAGGAATGAGGCAGAGTCAAATGTGGCTTCAGCTCTTTATTGGAACAGTGAGTACAATAGCAAAAGCTGTAGGCTGATTTCCTCCTTTATATCTTTTAAATGGGGCAAGCCAGCCAATCAGTGACAAGGGATTCTGCCGCCCTGGAATGGGCGGGGATGACACGGACTGGAGTGGAAACCTCCTGTTTCATTCCACAACAGTATTTTAGTATTTTCAAAATAATAATAATAAAGTTGTGCTTGTTGTTGGGGGATTTTGCAGGGGTTCTCAAGATTAAACAGACAAACCTCAGTACCCAAGGGCCATCTGGTATACCAGCTTGATGGATGGATGGATGGACGGATGAATGGTTTCATTCATTCGTAACATCAGAAGGTAAACTTTCTCAGGGAATTTGATTTTTATAGCTAGACAACCTGAAGATAAAGCAGATTAAACAATTCTTCAGATTCCTCCTTTCTTCACTTATGGCATAATAGCCATACAAAAGTTGGAATGCAGTAAAAATAGTAAATCACTTCATGAATCTTACTGCTCTGTTCTTAGTAGATTAGCTATTTGCCTGTCTACAGAGTAATGTTTCTTCTCAAGTTAATATTCCTCGGATATTGTTATTTGTGTAGACTGTTATGGATAGAGAGCAAAGGAAGAATACATAGGTTGGTGATAGATCTATGTTAAAGTTCAGTAAATTATGATAATAAAAGAACCAGTTGATTTCTCATCAAAATTGTGCAATATTCTGAATGACTATGATCCAAGGAGAAAGAAAATGCAAATAGGTGGTATGAATGAATGGTTATGAACTTGATAAGTGAATACAGATTACCAGACCAGAGTTACCAGACCAGTCAGATACCTCAAGATCAATGAGAACAAGTGTGGTGACTGGTGAGTATTCACTTTGAAAAAGACATGTTCACTTCAAGTATGTGGTTTAAGCATAAAGCTATTTATATTTCTAAAAATACAAGTGATTTGATTGTTTATAATGAAAGACTGAAAATTATAGAAGGGTAATGAGAAATTTTGAGTGTGGGATAATTGTCATTTGATAATGTCAAGAGTGGAACTTCAGAGTATGATGGAAATAAAATATAGTTTTAGAGGTGGATAAAGTTGGCTAAGCAAGAAGTCTCCAGCAGTGAAAGGAATTAAAAACAAAAGTCATGAAATGAAAGTGTCTGTGGGAAGGAGGATCTTATAGAACCATGTGGGAATGATAGTGATATGTCAAAGAGAGAAATTGAGCAGAACGTTATAAATGTTAGAGAGAAAAAATGCAACTGTGGGCAACAAACTTTTTATTAGAAAAGTGCAATATAACTTTATGCCAGTCAAGGCATTAAATTCTTGTTTCTTAAGCCGGTCATTGGAAAATGTATGAATGTGAGAAAGTTTACTGTACGTTTGTTGATTAGAAGGAAGTATACATTAAATTCCATTAAATTGTGGAAAAGTTGAAAGTTGGTTGCTGTATGTGTTAAGAGAAGAATGCGATAGAAGTAAAATATACATAAAGCTAAGTGTTATATTTAGCAAATGATTCAGCATTGAGCAGGGAGTAGATCAAGTTCAAGTGATGCCCACTTAGTTGCTTAATCTATTTTTAGACAAATGTACAAGCAACTATAGTGATGATATTAGAAATTTGCTGATTAGAGGAGTGAATGAGAGTACATTTTTTATACATATGAGGTTGTGCTATTGTCTGTATCAGTGGTCGCCAACCTGTGGGCTGGGGTCCACCAGTGGGCCACGAGAAAATTTTGGTGGTATGCAGGAAAATCTGGAAAGTATGTGAATTTTTTTGTATAGTTGTATGGTTCCTTCTCCTGGGGATGGCAGAGACAGTGAAGCACACATGGCTGGGTTGCCTCCTTGGCTCTGAATTTACCTGCACCAGCTGTACCCGAAGCGCTTCTGAAGCGCCTCTCAGCTGGCCGAAAGCACACAAATTCCGAGCACCAGAGATTTCAGCCGACCCATCTTCTCTCCAGCCCTGACTTTTTCATGAGATAAGGGCTGCCAGTATATAGCAGGGAGGGGGGAGACAGTTGTTATTGGGGTGGGAGGGGAGGGCGATTGCTCGAGAAGAAAAAAGAGGAGGTTCACGCGAAGGAAGAGGAGGAGCAGGGAGCCTTTTATGTTAATAAAATGGAAGTTCACTGATCATTATTTTACAAATGTATGCATCTTTTTAAAAAATTCATATTAGTAATCCACGGGATTTAAAATTATGAATTTAGTGATCTCTGAGGTCCAAAAGGTTGGTGACCACTAGTCTATATTGCAATGTGTATTGAGCAGCCTGAATCATACAGTGATGGCTATAAAGCTGAAAATTAATCTATCAGATCAAAATACTTATATTTGACAAGGAAAACCACATGAACAATTGCAAGTTATAAATAAACGGCAAAAATTAAAGCAACTCGCTGAATCTGAGTACATTTATTGAAAACGGGGAAATAAACAGTGAAAAATTAATACATGTGAATGTTGATAATGTGTTCAGTTACAATGAATTAATGTTTACTGAAAGAAGCCAAAATCGCTGTGTGTGGAAATTTTGTTATGTGGAAATGAGGGTAGGGAATATCAGGCAATATTCAAAAGTATGTTGAAAGCAGTGCAAAACAATTGCTTAAGTAGTGGGTGTCATGAAACAAGCTGAGGTAGGGTCAAGAATAGATCTGTACTGAATAAATGTCAATTAAATACAAAAATAAATAACCATTATGAAAGAACTACATCGAGGTGTTTAGACTTTTGCTGTAGTGAGAATGAGAGTCAAATCACTCAAACATGAAGAAAAAGCAAATGGATTCATAGGAAGACAAAGAAAAAGAAAGTCATGGCATGCTGAAGTTAATGATGACCTAAAAAAATGTGAGAAGTTTAAAGAATAAAATTCCATGCATAAAGCATTATATGTATATTTTGAAAGCAAAGATGAATTGCAAAGATAGAAAGTACACAGAGGTGCTATGGTTTTGCTATAAACTAGATGTAGTGATATTTGCTCTTTTCTATCTCATATCCTCATTTCATTGGCTTTCTGTGGCAATGTTTTTGCAGTATTTTACCTAGTCAAAAAGCGAATCGCATGATGGATGCATTTATAATAATCTCTACATATATTCTTAGCCATTATTGGATATACAGTATTAAATAAATAGAAAGGAATTTACAAATGATGCAACCTTTCCTGCATTTTATCTGTTTTGATGCATGTGTGTGGGGAGCAGTTTCTTATTCTAACTAAAAATTTCTATTACAATCATACACTCTGCATTGGGATATTTTTTTTGTCTTCCACTATTTATATCTCACTCGATTAGGTAAATTATAGGCTTTCAAAAGTGAGCAGACAGCAATAAAACTAAAGTATGACCTACAAAGGTTCTAAAACTGAATAGAATGGAATGGAAACCATTTTTTCAGAAATATATGCTAATCATCTTAATTTTTCTACACTCACCCTGGCCAATGTTGTATGGGTCTAATTGTTGGTTTTTCTGTGTATTAGAAAAAACATCTACCAACAACAACAACAACAACTTGAAGAGCTGTTTAGATGTAGAATTTGAATCACTTCAATTTATTGTTAGCAAAACAATAATCTGCCTGACCACCGGGGCAGTTTTTCCCGCAATGTTTTTCTTTTCTAGAAAGTAATGTTTTGATTTATCAGATTTGATTGATATTTTCTTTTTCCTTCAGAAGCTCATGGTAGAATGCAGTACATGGGAAACTCTTTATAGTATCCTCACAACAGGCCTGTGAAGTAGGCTGGGTTGAGAGATTGAGTGATTAATCCAAAGTTGCCCACTAAGTAGAAAGGAGCGGTGGTGGCGGAGTGCCGTATTGAAGGCTAATTCTGCCAACTGCCAGTAGTTCGATCCTAACCAGCTCAAATTTGACTCAGCCTTCCATCCTTCCAAGGTTGGTAAAATGAGGAGCCAGATTGTTGAGGGAAATACGCTGTCTATAAACCGCTTAGAGAGGGCTGTAAAACACTATGAAGCAGTAAGTCTAAGTGCTATTGCAATTGCTAAGTAACCATGATGTTAAAAGTGGACATGATCAGGGGGTCTCCCCAGTTCTAATCCTACAGCTTAACCACTGCACCACATTCACTGTCTTTCCTTCTAAGTCAAAAATAAAATCCTAGAGATATTCAGAGGCAAATCCAAGTTCTGAAAACTACTAGAAAATATTTTCATTGCTGATGCAAAAGCAAAGGAGACATGTGGGAGGAACAGAAAAATGTGGCTAGCAGAGAACTTGCTGGCAAACCCATTTCCACATCTGTTCCTAGTCAGTGCATGTTGTTGATACAAGTATTTTGAGAAGTAAAGGGACAAAATGGTTCATGCTTTTGTATGTTTTAAACACTTTCAGAAACCATAACTTCCCAAAATTAACTCAGAGAGAAAAATGTATTAACCTAGAATATTTTGGTATGCTCTCCAATATCTTATTAGACTCAATTTGCATATTCTCTTATCTTTAAATAGTAGCTTTTGTGAATGATTACCAGGTTCTTAGCCTTTTCCGTACTTTGCACCTCCACTTAAACACAGATCATTCAGCACTATATCTTCGTCATCAACCTGCCATATATTTAACTCAGTAGCCTTTACCCTGAATTATACCAGCTGTGGGAACTCACTTTATCTCTTGGCAGCATCTAAAATACTCATGTCTCCACATTGCATACCGATTGAATACTATGTGCATTGTACATAATACACATAGATTTAACGTTTTGGTGTTAGTCCATGATATTATTTTTGCTGCTTGTAGGAATGACCAGAAAAAAAGATAAACAATATAGTAGCCCTTATTCTCCACCAACAAAATAATGGGTTGCAATGTGGAACTTTTAAATTTTCCTGGAATAGAGGTAATACTATCCAGATGTTCTTCTGAAAGCTTGACTCAGTCTACAGATTACTGGAGCAAGAATGAATGAGTTTTTAGCATCACATGGGTATATTTTCTAAAGGCAGCTTCTTTATAAAGTACACTCATACACTCATTAGGGTACACTTATAATTGTTTGAGTGTGCAGTTTGGGCACTGTCTCATCATTGCAGATCAACACTTCAATATGGCTGTACTCCCTCCGTCTGTTCAGATCAAAATGCCATACAAGACATCACCTCAAAATAACCTTCCAAGGCCTCATTATTTAATAATTCAATAACAATTATAATCCAAGAGCTACAATTATTCTCATAAGCAGAAAAATGGAAGAATGCAGAGCTGATTACACAATCAAAAAATCTTGGCTTATTAGAAATACAAACAAGCGTCTATTAAAGATGGGCACAGAGTTCCCAGGGGGTAAATGGGCATTACTCCACATCAATCAATAGGACTGGGGTAGATTCCACTAGCTTATTTGTGGCTCTTTGTCTATAAAATGATTGGATCAGCCTCATGGTATACATTGTTAAATAAAATTGCTCCCAAACTCAATTTGTATGCATATAAATAATGCATCCCATAATAACATAGCAAATTAAAAGATTGGACTCTTCAACATTGTGGGATTGTTCAGCCTTTTAATGTTTACATTCATTGTGCTAGCAGCATTGAATTGGAATTGAATATTCTCAGATGCCTGTGTCTTGGAGTGCTAATGGAAATGATCCAGGTTTGGTTGATTTGCTAATTTTTGGCACTGTGTGGGTGTGTCTGTTGGCATTCTTGGCATTTGGCGGTGACATTAGAAATTGGGGGGGGGGAGGTACATAATTTTTTTAGGAAAAGGGCCACTTCTTTGTACTTAAGTGCTTGTTGAGGGCTATTCTTCAAAAGTATTGGCTAGAGGCGGAACAAAAACCAACTTTGTCTTTGTGTCATCTACTTTTACATTTAATTAAAATTAAATATGCTTAATAATGTTACTTAATTCAATTACCCTTCTCACAATCTCTGCCCAGTATTAATATTCTTCTCCTCCGGAAATATCTTTTAACATTTCCCTGTTTTGTTAGCTTAAGTCTTAAGATTTAGAAACAGCTTTTAAAAACTTGTGGGTACTATGTGGGGTGCAGAAACATTTCTGTAAGTAGAGGTTTTAAAGACTGGTGTTTTGATGCTTCCTATTTATTTTTGTTGCTGTTGTTTTAATTAATTCAGTTGTCTTTATTGATTAGCTCTTGGGCCATATCAAAGTGCAAAGTTCCAGCAATAAATTATTACTAAAATTTGATAAAAGCAGTTTAAAATAGAATTTGATAAAGCATAATATAAAATGGAATTAGAATAAAATACGATTTAAAATGAAATCGGAATAAAATACAATCTAAAATGTAATTATAATAGTGTACATTAATTTAAGATATAGATAAAATATGATAAAATTATATTTTGGAGTCGCCTTTGCAATTTACTCCGATCAGTCCCACATATGCAGATCTCAACTGAACCATTTTATTTAAGCACTGTGCTACGTTAAATGTTATTTTCAAGTTCTGGCCAGACATAAGGTAAGTTGTTTTGATATGGGGATCCCAATGGGTCACTCGTTTGGTATATAGACCAAGACACCTGTCTCTCACCCTCTTATACAGACAGCAGTCAAATAGGATGTGAGCCAGATCTTCTACCTCTGCCGCTCCACAAATGGAGCTTCCATCTTCTGCTGCTTCAATGGCTTGACTAAACTCTCTGCTGCAGAGTGCTGTCTCTTTCTCCTTTTCCCCATTCAGGTTTGTTAAAACAAGTTTAAAAATAAGTTTAAAACTAGGTTTAAAAAGGTTAAAAATGGATGAAAAATAAGTTTTAAACCGTTAAAATAGATTAAGAAGGGCTAGGTTAAAAATACAATGTTAAAAGAGCTTAAGAAGCTAAAATCAAAATAAAACTTTTACTTTTGGAGGAACTCTTTACAGCCTTTGCTGCCTGCCCACCATCTTGGCTCCACCCATCCAGTCTGTCCTTGTTTTAATTAAAAGAATGCAAACAGAAATTAAAATCAGATAAAACCTACAAACAATGGAACAGAAGCTGTAGAAAGGGAAGAACATTACACTGTGTATTAAAAGTAACCACATCTGCTCAGAAAGCCAAGTTTCAAGTTTCAAGTTTATTCCAACTTCTATACCGCCCTTCTCCCCAAAGGGACCCAGGGCGGTATAATGCTCTCTACATGGGCTCCCCTTGGGTCGCATCTGAAAGCACCAACTGGTACAGAATGCAGCCGTGCGGGGGGTTATGGAGGCCAGTGGTAGGGCCCATGTGGGCCCCCTCCTGTGTGAGCTGCACTGTTTGACAGTGGGTTTCTGGGTGCGCGTGTTATGACCTTTAAAGCGCTCCATGGCTTAGGACCCAGTTATCTACAGGACTGCATTCTGCCAGCGAATACCTCCCACCAGCCTGTGTGCTCCCACAGAGAGGGCCTCCTCAGGGTGCCGTCGGCCAGACAATGTTGGCTGGTGACCCCCAGGGGGAGAGCTTTCTCTGTGGTAGCTCCCACCCTCTGGAATGATCTCCCTCCCCCGAGATTCGTATTATCTCCGACCTCCGAGCTTTCCGCCATGCCATAAAAACATACCTCTTCACCCAAGCCAGCTTGGCCTGATTCACACCCCCTTTCCACATATAACATGATTAATTTTATATGTTTTAAATTTTAGATCTGGCTATAGATTGGATTTATATTCTGGTTTTTAAATTCTCGGCCATATTAATTATATTTTTTAATTATTTTTAAATATTGTTTTGTATGTCCGTATTGTTTTAAATGGCTGTACATCACCCTGGGTCCCTTTGGGGAGAAGGGTGGTATAAAAATACAAATAATAAATAAATAATAAATAAATAAATAAATAAAAACACATAGACAAAACAAACATCATTTTAAAAAATACAATTAAAAATGTAAATTTGCAAATGGCTAAATAATAATTTTAAAAATCAAATATAAAACAAATTTAAAACAAATCTAAAATTAAACGATTTAAGAGGGGGGTGTGAGACTAGGCCAAACCGGCCTGAATAAAAAGATGGATTTTTATGGCACGACGGAAAGCACGGATGTCTGATATTGTTCATATCTCTGGGGGAAGGTTGTTTCAGAGGGTGGGTGCTGCCACAGAGAAGGCTCTCCCCCTGGGAGTCGCCAGCCGACATTGTCTGGCTGAGGCACCCTGAGGAGGCCCTCTCTGTGGGAACGTACTGGTCGGTGGGAGGTATTGGCTCGTAAAATGCGGTCCTGTAAGTAAGTATCTGGGATCCATGGAGCGCTTTAAAGGTGGTAACTAACACCTTGAAATGCACCTGGAAGCCCACTGGCAACCAGTACAGCTCGCGCAGGAGGGGGGGTATATGGGCACTACCCCTGGCCCCCATAATCTCCCACGTGGCCGCATTCTGTACCAGCTGAAGCCTCCGAATGTAGTAAAGTAAGTAAATGATACAGCTCATGTGGTAAGACGTTGGGCAGTGAGGTAAGCAGCTTGGCAGTTTTGATTCCCGTGAGTGAGTAAAATTGCAGAGGGACAAAAAAAAGCCTCCCCTTATTGCCTACCAGCATTCAGACATCCCGCAAGTAAAGATAACACAGCCCGATAAAAATTCCTTTCACAGAGGCAGCCAGTCACCTCGGTGATCCAGGGCTAAACACATGCCATATGCTAAAAAAAAAGTAGTGTCTCTTTGGATCAAAATAAATAAAGGAAAAAATAAAATCAATACAGTAGTTCTCATTTAATGACCACAATTGGAACTGGCAACTCCATCAATAAGCAACAGGATCATTAAGTAAGACATCACATGACCATGATGGACTTACTGCTTCATTCCTGTCACAATAATTAAATGATTGCTCGTGACCACGATTTGCAATTTTACTACTGGACTCTCCATTAATTCCGTTTGTTGAAAGTTAGCTATAAAGGAAGCAAATAATGATCATGTAACCGTGAGACTCTGCAATGGTCAGAAATGGCCACTATTTGTAAAGCACCTGGCTGTAAATGTTAGGAGCAGTTGTAAAGTTATTTTTTTCAGTCCAGTTGTAGCTTTGAACGGTTACTAAACAAAGCAATTATTAAGCAAGGACTACCTGTACTGTTGTTGGTGTCTGTTACTGCCCATTCAGAAATAAAGACATGATGTTTGTTTTTCAGACAAAATTACAGATTCTTTAATCAAGTGTATATTCACAACAGAAGATTTTAATTACTCCAACTTATGTAGGAGATGCTTTCCAAGCATGGTCCAAATTACTGCTTTGTCCTACTGAGAATTTTCTTCATTACAGGTTGGAAAAAAATCACAAGGGTTAGAATTAGGAATTATATTGATCATCTTGTGTAGTCCAACATGGATTTTAGAGGTTAAAAGGCACATTTGTATAAAATCACAGCAAAAAGAAGAATTTCATGGTAGGATAAAATTAATGGAAAAGAAAGTCAAGGTGAGTAAGATTTCCTAAAAGGGAAAAGACCAAAAGTACAATTCAAAAGTACTCTAACAAAGAAACAATAGAATGCAGCCAAAAAAAGCAATTAGACTACTCAAAAAGTTGAGTTAAAATCTGAAAATGAACAAGTGCACATTTAAAAAGTGAAAAAATGGACAAATCACCAAATACAGTTTAAAAGAGAAGTTATGAAGGTATTAATGTTCAGAATGAGCTGGGCTTAGCAAAGCATGCTAATATATACTCAAAATCAAAAGAAGTGAAGAGAAGCCATTTATTAGTTACCCAGTTAATAATTGTTTTTCCTCGATCCTAGTATTACTTGGAATAGTAGCATCAATAAATCTGACTTTCTTCGTCTATATCAGCCATATTATGTACAAGATGCCCATCCATTTGGATCATAAATCCCCTTAAAGTTCTTAATCTGGACATTTTCCAAAATTTCATAGTCCCGGTAGTTTTTTTTACATTGAAATTCAAACCTTTGGCAATGTTTTCAATAAATAATTCTGGCAACTTGGTAATGAAGTTGCATGTAGTCAGCTTGTGAAATTTTGCTGCAGCCACTGATCAAATGATTGTTTCATCCTTTTTACTACAAAGGCAACAATTTGCTGTTGTTTGTTTATATGTTGAATTTTCACCTTCATGTAATTAATTGGCAACATTTGTTCTCGAGTCACTAAAATAGCCCCTCAGTTTCGTCCTTTAACACTCCTGATCTTAACCAACTCCATGTGGGTTTTGTATCAGCTTTTCTTTCTAAACCCTTCCAGTATTGCCCATGCATTGGCTTCTTCTTCCAATTAATAGAATTGTGTTCAGTTATTTCTTTTCTATATTCAGTCTTCACCTTTGTTGTTTTCAAAAGCTTTCCTTATGGACTTCCTTCAGCAAGAGTTCTTGGCTGTTCTAAATTTAGTCATTGTTTCACCTGTAGAAACCCTCTATTCGCTTTGACTCTGACAAATACTGCCAATCAATATCACTTTTTGGGTGCTATGTATGGCACACTGCCATTAATTTTCTTCCAATCACAGTTATCAAGTTCCATCAGGGTCCAGTCACCTATTTCTTCTGTATATCAAATAACAGGGACTGTCTAGGTATTAATTGCTTTGATTATGATGGTGGTGGTTTTGATTAATTGTACAGCCAGATTCATTAGCTGGTGTTGGCCTTCGTGTGCATCAAGTTCTTCCAAAGAACTTAGAATGCTGTAATGCATCAACATATTATAGCTGGGGTCCAAGCAGTGTAATCTAATTATTATTATTGCTTTTTAAAATGCAAATGCAAACTTGAGCTGCATCAATAGAAATATGACTTCCAAATCATGGAAAATAATAGCACTACTTTACTCTGAATTATTTTGACTCTACCTCAAGAATTGTTCCCAGCATGGGCAATCCACTTTAAGAACGAGTCAGGAAACTTGAAACAGATACAGGAGAATGGAAACTAAATCTTATAAGAAGACAACTGAGAAATCTGAACATCTTTAATTATGAGAAACGGCACCTGAAAGGGATACGATAGTAATTTTCAAGTATCTGAAGGATATGTTGTATTAAAAGTCAAGATCTATGCAGTGCAGGATATGGAATAACGGATTTATTTTCAGAAAGTCAGATTGCAATAGAAAGTTGCAGAAAACATTCTAGCATAACAGCAATTTGATTGTGAAATCAGTTACTCAGTTCACTGTGTAAATCCTCTATGCCGGATGTACTCAAATGGAGACTAGACAGCCATTTATTTGGGTTGCTTAAATTTGATTTCTTGTACTGAGTAAGGGGATGGACCCATCCTAAATAAACTCTTCTAATTCTGTGATATGTACAGTGATGATCACAAATACCATGTTGCTCATCCTGATGCTATGCTACTTGATTCTTTTTTTATGCATGTTGACATGGCATGTCTCTCTGTGGTCTTTACCAAAACAAACAAAAAGTACACAACGGCACAACAGGGGCTGGTATCACCTTGCATAGTATCTGAGAAAAGCAAATTCTTTTCACAACTCCATTACACTTTAAAGAAACATCCATGCATGGCTGGATGAATTCAGCCAAACAAAGATGATTAGCAGAAGTCATGCAGCAGAAACAGTTCTGTTTGTAGAAACTAGGAGAAATTAAGCCTCATTTAATTCTTTACCTAAGTTCAGACAGGAAGCAGGGCTAAGTAATGTATTCTTACTACAAACCAGAGCCCCAGGCTGTAGCCAAGGCTTTGTGCCTTACTCACAATCTAAAACTGGCCATGCTATCCCTGACTGTGTTGTCACACAGCATATTGTATACTAATGTTATGTGTTGAGAAAGAATTCTCTGAAAATGTGTATAGCTTTTGGTATGTTTTTGAGATGAACAAAGAGGAAGCAAATAGCTAGAACTTTATCCCCTACTTCACATAGACACCTTTTAAAAATTTAGTCAGAATTTCTAGAAATTTGCAAGTCCCTCTGATATTCATTAGCAGTATTAGGTAAACATAACTACACTTTGGACAGTAGCCAAAATTTGTAGATGAAAAGAGTATGGTAGGGTGGGTCAGGGAAATGAGCTGCATAAAAACATAACATTTAAGTCTGCCTCCACACGGTTGCAACTCGGCTTCTGGTGCTGCAGGTGCACTTTTGTGATTACTCTTAAATGCCGGGTCACAGGCACAATTATTTGTAGCCATAATTGTCCCTTTTAATCCTCCATCTGGGGACAGTATATGCAAGCTGATAACTAGGCACTGTTGCAAATACAAAGAAGGGAGTGTGCGGTAGA
>JANHFO010002265.1:145367-156621 GCA_032468095.1 Pareas carinatus | reverse complement strand
GAAATTGTTCAAGGGTTAATTAATTTTTTTTCTTTACATTCTGTACGTTGTTTAAAACTTTTCAATAAAAAAAGAAGTAGCAGCAAAGCATCCACACCCAGCTAGTAGCACATAAAAAGCTATTTAACAAAACATTACAACAGCAAGCAAAAATAATACAAAAAGTCCGTTTTTAAAATGTTTTTAAAACTACTTTAAAGGCAAGGAGATATTTTGCTGGTTCCTAACAAAGAAGAAACTGCATGTTGTGCCATCACCCCTCAGAAAGTCCTGTTCCTGATTTCTATCAACCAAAGAACAGCTAAGTCCAACTTGGGCTTCAGTGTATGTGAAGCCACTTCTTAAACACAGTGATCTGAAACAATTTAGAGCTTCAAATTGCCTTATTTGAAAGGCAATTTAAAATAAGGCAATCTGCAAGGGAGTGAACACCACAAATGTGTCCACAGGAACTTTCTTATGAATATCCTATTCTTGTCCTGAAGGGTAATGAGACAAAATCAAATCTAGGGATCCACTAGAGCTTGTTCACAAACATTAAATGGATGAAGACTTACCATCTCATCACCTGCTTCAGGTAACCAATGCCTTCCTCAAAATAAACCAAAATAGGAAGTGAAATTCCATTCTACTTTTCTTAAGAAAATTTGTCTTTCAATTCTTCCAGAGACTGAAATGGGGAGATAAAGCAGAGGAATATTTTTTTAACTGTTTATGGCAGCCTAACAGCTACCATTTCACTAAGGGTTTGGAGAAGGTCTGGCTATGGCTATAAATCAGTCAGTATATAAGTCAGTAAAGGATTTTGAATTTCATTTAGAACCGGCCACCCCATGCATTCCCCCCTAATTTATGCACAATTTCCTTAATAGAGTTAGTAGAAATAACAACTAGAGTCCATGGCAAAGGAAAGTTATCAAAATCTAGTTTTGCTTCTGCTGTGAATGGCAAGCAGCCCCAAAGTACAGCGCTGTCTGGCAACAAGCAAATATTCACTTCTAGGATTCTTCCCAGGATTGCTTCAATCTCCTGCTAGCCACTAGCAAATGCAGGTTAACGCTGCGCCCTATCAAACATAAGTACGTGTAGGTTTTGATCGCTTTACTGGTAGCCACAGTGCGCGTAGGTTTTTGATATTCTGATATTTATCATGGCTACAATTCTTGTCACTTTTGCCTGGGAGAGGACAAAGTAGGAGACCACAATGCAGCATAGAAAAGCCCCTGCACCTCCTTGCTCTATGATACAGGCAATAGATTACGAGAATAGTCAGACCATAGTATAAGACATGACTGTCTTAAACAAGTGTGACAGGTCTCTCCAGTGGTGAAAAGTGTTGGAGTCAGTTGAAAGAAGAAACTTCTCTCTCACAGATGTCTGAAATCCATATTATCACACATATATTTGACCCAAACAGTATCTATGAGGGAAAAGATGTGAGTCCAAGTTTCCTTTTTCTTCATAAAACATTAGCTGTGGTAAATCCAAAAGACAGACCATCAATGTCAGTGAAAAACCACACAGGGACATGAATTGTAATTTCAGATTTGGTATACTGTCATCACAGTAACTGGATGCTTGGGTCTTTTTTTCCCTTTATTTTGCAGGGCTATAGGAAGTTGTCATAAGCAAAGCCAGTTCTGTGGTTGAGGAATTCTGCCATCCCCCCACCAAAGAGTTCTGTAGGATCCCCGGCAGCCGGGCCCCAGCAGCCGGAGGAAGCTAATTAGAGTGGATGCATCCCCCTTGCTCAGGCTTTCTGTCTGCTGCCGGCTAACGTGTCTGATTGGTTAAGACACATCTAGGCACTGATATTTAAAGGGAAATCGGCTGAGCTCTGGGAGAGAAGTTTTGCTGTTTGTTTGAAATGAAGAGTTAGTTGCACCTTTCCATCGTGTCCGGCTTTCTTTCCACCCTGCAGATCCAACACGTGGCAACAAAGGTGGGATTCTGGAAAAGAAAGACAAAGGAAGAAGATTGAAGAGGTCATCACAGAGTCTCACCCGCAAAGATGACCATGAATCCACCCACTGACGCCATTCAACCCTGCAAAAGAAACGTGGGCTGCCTTTATGATGCAAATCGAGTTATTCATCAAAGCCCATGATATTTCTAATATTACAGATGCTTGTATGAAAGCTCTCCTCCCGAGCAATTGCAGGCACAAAGTGTTTGATTTGGCATGAACACTTTCAGAACCCAATACAGTCCAAGCAATTTTCTAAACTGACCTTAAGAACGCCTTGCAGGCTCACTATGCCCCAGCACTACCTAAATTTCTCAAACGGTATGAATTTAGACACCATTCGCAGAAAATGGGGAAACCATTAATCAATTCATAGCTGCTTTAAGGAAAGCAGCCACGCATTGTGTCTTTGCAAACTTAGAAGACAGCTTATTAGACCAACTCATTTTTGGTGCAAGAGACACTCACCTGCAGAGACGGTTTTTGGAAAACGCAAACTTAACATTCAGAATTGCTATGGATAAGGCACGGGCAGCCAGGTCATCATCAAATACTGCTGAATCCTTGCAAAAAGTAGCGGGTGCCCCTTTCGTCGAAAGAACAACAAGCCCCCCCAAGAAAGTGGGAGCAACCGTGAGCAGTGTGGTCGAGAATCCATCTCGATTTTGCTGGCCCTTTTCATGGTCAGGTGTTCTTAATAATAATTGATGCATTCTCAAGGTGGCTAGAGGTTCGGTCCTTTACCCAAATAACAGCAGTGATTAAAACACTCCTAAACGTGTTTGCTACCCATGGGCTGACGTCTGACCTCTGATGTCTGATATTTAAAGGGAAATCAACTGAGCTCTGAGAGAGAAATTTTGCTGTGTGTTTGAAGTAAAGAATTAGTTATACCTTTCCATCATGTCCAGCTTTCTTTCCACCCCGCGGATTCAACAATTTCTGCTTTTACTGTATGAATGTTCCCCTTCAGCTTCATTTAGAAGCATAGTTGGAAAAGACCATTGAGTTCAAAGCTTGTTCAGTGCAGGACTTCAAAAATGAAGCCTTCCTGAGAGATGACTATCTAGCCTCTAATGAAATGCATGTGGTACAGAGGAGCCCACATTTATCTGGGCACTGGAGTTCTGCTGTTGGATTGCTCCAACTGTTAGGAGGTTTCCTTATATCCTTCATGCGTTTCAACATCCAGGGTCATAGTAGGCTAGAAGATGTCCTATTGTATTTCATGTCCTCCCTCCATGCTCATTTCCTTCCTCCTTCCTTCCTTCATTCCCTCCCTCCCCCTCCCTCTCCCTCTTCCCCTCCTTCCCTCTTCCTTCCTTCCTTCCTTCCTTCTTTTCTTCCTTCCTTCCCACCCTGAGGAATCAAGCAACAGAGCACAAGCATGATTAAATAGACTTCCACCAACCAAGTTCTGTCAAGGTCCTGATCACCCAGAGGGAATTGCACTTGCCTTTTACCAAATATGCCTTTTCATAGGTCTGTTTGTCATCTCTCACTAGCCAAGCCCTGTCCTGATGTGAGTGCTAGGCTCGCAGAAAAGCATTAGCATCACCTGCCTGGATGCATCAAATTGCTTCTGCAGTTCCTGCTGCTATAAAATGCCCCATCAGTTCAAAGGCAACTGGGAGGCATTTAGACATTCTCACATTAGTGGGTGTGCAAAAAAGAATCCTTTTTATCCTAAGTCCAGATGCAAAAAGTGCAAGCTAATGACAGAGGTAATACAGGGGCCCTGTTCCTCTGCCTTTGACTACAGCTTCAATGAAAAAGATTTATGCACACCATGTTGAGAACTCAGTTCTGAATAAAGATTTGACCATAGGCATGCAAATCCTCCCCACTTTTTTTAGCAGTAATTCAGTCATATTGAACCCAGTAGAACATATTTCTGAACTGAAAATATACATGGATAAACTGTAACCCAAATATAACAAACAGCAAAGCAAACCACAGCAAATTTATCACAATTGGAGTGAGAGAGTGATAAGGGCATTAGTTCCTCATTCCAGCTTGTGATAGAGGTGAATACTTCTTAAATATTACATTTCTCACTTTATGGTGAAAATGCAAAGCTAGTGGCAGCATTTTTGTTCTATATTGGCCCAAGCTTATGTAAATCCCTGAGTCATTTCTGGTAGCTAGGGTGGCAATTAGGCCTATTGTAGGCCCCAAACTCCCTGTCTCCGGGGTGTTTGCACGGGAAGTTTGCTTGCATTTCATTGGTTGCCACCTAGTGACTAAACTATATAAATAGAGCTGCGCAGCAATCCTGGATGCTCCTGTTCTGGCTAAGATTTGTAAATAAACTTGTTCCTGTTTCATCATCTTCACCTCTTCAATACAAATTGAGAATACAACAATTTTCACATGATACATTGAAATGCAAACTAACCAAACCCATTTTGGCCTAATGTATTGTTTCAACCCAGCTTCAGTTATAATTTGGATGCATTTGTGAGGAATTACTTGGGGAAGACTGTTCCTGCAGTGGCAAACAATACTAATATCTTGTTATATTAAATATATATATTTGGGGGTTTAAAGAGATTGAATAAATGCAGTATGAAGCGAGAAAGAGATGGCTCCATATCTGATAGAATTTTGGATAAAATAACTTCCTGTTTTAAAATTGAAAACTTCAATTTTATGTCAGCTAAGGTAGTTAGATTTACAGTGAAAGACTCAATATGACATTGCAATATAATTTTGAAATAATCACACACAAAAATAGTCCCCTTCACTTTATCAAATATGTGAGTATAAGATTGCTTCATTTTCTTCACAGAAACAAGAGAAACCTTTTTCTACTAATAGGATTGAAGAGCAGTTGAAAGATTCGGGTTGCTTTATTTAATAGTTTCTGAATTTTGTCACACTTACTTTCTAAAAATACCTAGAAGCACTAATTATTTTAATGTAAGGCATAAAAATCAGTATTTGTGCCTTTTATCATCTGATTATCCTGGTGACGAGAAAAGCAGAAAATTGCAATTCAAGATTTCTTGACAGTTCCCTGAAAAGTGCTAAGCTGCTAAGTTTCGGCATTTGTTGAATTAGTTTTTAAAAATATTTTTTAAAGAGTCAAGCAATCAGATGGGTTAAATCAGTGCAAAGCAAAATGCCCTTCCTCTCACAATTAAGAAGGCAGACAAGCATAGATGAAGATCATCAGGACGATCATATTCACTGATTAGCAAATTAATCAAAATATTTGAATATCTGACTTAGTCTGACTCTCTTCTTTTCAACTGCTTCTGGGGAAATGCAAGGAACTTTCTCTCAACCCAATCCTATGGGATACTGAACTAATGCAGCTATAGTTTCATTTTTATTTAATTGTTTTAATTGTTTTAGAATTTTTGAGATCTGTGCCAGGAAATTTGGGGAAATAACATGTAGCCACAGAATTGAAAATTCTCAGTGTGCATTCCACTGACGGAAAAGAATCACCCTAAAGATTGCTCCATTGTTGCACAATTGCTCTCATTTTTCACCTCAACAAGATTCTGCTTGAAATTATACAACGCATAGCATCACTGAAAGGGAATTGCCAGATGTCCAAGTCAGCTTCTGAAGGGGTCATGGCACTCGTGACCATATTGCAAATCTGCACTGGATCATGGAAAAAACTTTTGAATATCAAAAGAACGTTTGCATGTGTTTCATCAATTACAAGAAAGCTTTCCTTTGTATTGATCATGAGAAGCTATAGAAATGACAAGAGTTGGACACATCTGAATGGATAACAATATGATCAGAATTTTAGAATTATAAGCTGCTAAGAGTCTCTTGGTTGAGTCGGGTGGCTATAGAAAATTGAATGAATTAATAAATGAATAAAGTTGTATAGTGCTACCCCTGAAAGGGCCACAAGAGTCCAGGTCCCTCTGTTCCTTTCTCCCAGGCGGTTAGGTGTCTTCCTACTCTCAGTCACAGACCTGACTGTTGGATCTGATAAACTGACAGGCCGGCCAGGCTCCAAAATGTTTGGCAAAACAAGTGGTCAGTCGGTCAGTTAATGAGGCCATTCCCCCCCCCACTATTCTACCCAGCGCTAGACAGCTCGGCAGCTGTCTTTAGCGAGTTGTGATTGGGTAAGAGGTTTAGTTGTTGCCCTTAAGAAGGGTCAGTTACTGTAACTAAGCCGCTGGTTTCTGTTTCAATTTACGCTTGTGCTTCAATAAACATCATTGCTGAACCCGAGAGCTCCTGCCTATCTTTTCTGGCGTGAACCCAACACTGACATCTCGAGGTCTCTCGCTCCATTCCTCACCCTGATCCTCAGCCTGCTCTGGCCACTTGCCCAGGTACCTCCACTCGCCCAGCTCAGTTCGTTTCCACTGTCCTCTGGTGGATCAGCTCACCTTAACTTTCTTCTGGTCCGTATGATGTCCCCCTCTTATAACTAGCTCATCCACTTGCCTGGATCAGCTCACTTCCACTGCTTTCTGCTTTGTTTAGTAACTCTCTAGTCACTGACTCGTCCACTGCCCTGAATCAGCCCACCTCTGCAGCTTCTTGGGGTGTGTGTATATAGGTAGGTAGGTAGGTAGGTATTTTATTTTAAGCTTAAGGCAACAAGTAACGAGATGCATGTCATTTTCTGCCTGTGCTTGTCAAAAAAACCTCACCCATTGAGCATTTAAGTTATATTGGCAGAACAGTAGCATTTTAAGAAAAGTCTATGAGAAGGGGGAAATAAAGGGATTTTCATGGAAAATGAAAAATAATTAAATACAATGGTGTTGCATTTGTTTCCTAATATTATTCTCAAATTCTCAATAAATAAGTTCTATAGAACAATCAAAATCAGTTTAATATAATATACTTTGAACTGTTTTTCAGACCAATCATTTATTTAAACCCCAAACTATTTCATACAAAGTTCTAATCCAACCTTCTCCAACCTGATGTTACCTAAACGTGTTTGATAACCACACCTATAATTCTTAGTACCCATCAGTCAATTGCAGAAGGCAGCTTTGCTTGTAATAGTTTACATCCTGTGACAATACTTTTACCACCACCAAACAACAACATCTGCCATATCCTAGGACTTTGGGAAGGTTTTGATAAGTTGATAAAAAATGCCAAACCCAATCTAAGCATCTGGCTGATTGCTTGACAAACCGTAATAAATAGACAGTAAAGGGAGTGACTTGTGATTCAGAGAAGAGGTTGCCACTTATTTTAAAGGACTGGTTATTTGCCCTCAAAGGCCCAAAATGGAACTGGTCAATTTTCATTTAGTCTCCAACTTTCTCTTTTTAGGGGAGATTATTAAAAAATAGATGGCCTTCTGGAAGAGATAGATTGTCTTGATATCTTTCAGTCTGGATAGACAAAAGAAGCCAACTGACTAGCTTTAGGCATTCACAGGACATGGCTAATGGGGTGAGTTAGTTAAACCCTATGCATGATTCTGTTTTTTGCTTAAATTTACCCTTTGCTGGGAGTAGTATAAGATTTGCTAACTTCTGGTTGTTCCCATGCCCGATACTTAATACTCCTGTCAAGTTAAATATATTGTGGGAACATGATTGTCAGCTGAAAATACCACGATGCTGAAGTTTTTTCACAATTAGTTACAAATGCAAATAGAAGAAGAAAGTACATACAATAATGCAAGGGCACCAATTAAAAATGATCAATGAGCTAAGGTCCATGCAATAATTTTTTTAAAAGATGATTTTACATATACATCTGAACGGTGCATATTAATCTGCATGTATGTTCTGCTTCATAGTTGTTGCTCAATTCTGAAGGTAAATTATTGTCAGGCACAAACAACCAAGTCCGCATGTGATGGTTCAAAATTACAGATTTTTCACTCAAGTGTATGGGTAGGAAACTTCTCAGACTAATGGTTTGTACCTAGGTAAAATTAGATAAGGGTCAATGGCCTTCATAGGGTTTGGGGGTTAAAGTTTGTCTTCTTATGACTATATAAAGACTCTAAACCATTGATGGCTAACCTTTTAGGAACCGAGTGTCCAGATGAGTCACAGCTAATGAGTCACAGCTTGTGACATCATCACTCCATGCCACTACTCTCTTCTGAGTATGTGCATGGCCCCTTGACATCATCACTTGGCTGCACTACTCTCTTCTGAGCATGCTCTGCTCTGGGGCAATGCTGAGGCAACTTGACTCGCATGCCAACAGAGAGGGCTCTGCATGTCCGCTGTGGCACGCTTGTCATAGATTCGCCATCACTGCTCTAAACTGATGCCCCACGTGACTCCTCCCCCTGGCTCTGCCAGTCTCTCTCCTCCCATTATACTACTCCTGTGATTTTATTATTTTGTTCATGGAGCTTGTTTTATTGTTTGCTTCTATCAAAATGTTTTTATAGCAGTTTGCTTGTTACACTACTTTAGGTTTCTTTGTGAACAAGATCAGGGTAAAAATAAATGAATAAAATAACAACAACACTAATCTCAACAATGCCTCTACGTCATAGAAAAGCAAAACTCTGAATTCTAGCATTTTAGCTCACTGCTTGTTAAAAGAAATAAAAAACATAAAGGTGGAATTGTACATATTTACCAGGAATTCATTTGCATGTAGACTGGACTCTCACTCTTGTGATTTTTTTTACATGGGAATAAAAATTAATACTGCTACTGTTAAATTGGAACAAGGAGATGCAGTGCTGCCCAGCTTTGTTTGCAATTAAACCTACAAACTTCCACAGATGGCAATAACAATAGCACACTTATATATCATTCATAGTGCTTTATAGCATTCTCTGGGCAGTTTACAATGTAGACCTATTGCCCCCAACAATCTGGCTCCTTGTTTTACTGACCATAGAAGAATGGAAGATCGAGTCACTCTTGAGCCCCATCAGAATCAAACTCCAGGCGGTGGGCAGAGTTTGCCTGCAAATACTGTATTCTAACCACTTTGCCACCAGGGCTCACCTTTCTCTCACCAGATCTGTGTAAGATTGTGAGCTGAATGTTGTCATGAATGGTTCGACATGAAATTGAAGCTTTAGCACTTCAATATGTGAATGTATGTTATGCTGATATCCCAGCAGGTCGAAAGCTAGACAAAGCTATTTAAGCTCACCTTTTTGAGGTCTTAAAGAAGGCTGAAAAGATATCAAAACAGCAAAACTCCTCTTACTTGCCATTCCTCTCCCTCCTCCCCACTCCAAGAAAAAGACACAACCCCTGAACGTGGAATTTTACTTAAAGGTCAAGGTTCATACTGGCACTCTCTATCTGCCTAAACACCTAAAGTAGTAGGGCTTGTCCTGATCAATTTATTTAATGAATGCTGTGCAACAAACAGGTAGAGAAGTTCTCGTGTGCACATTGGTCCTCTAGAAACTAAGCCATGTTTGTTCCAATTTGATTCTTTGTGGAAGACTAGTCAGGTGAAAGAGGGTTACAGGGTTGTGGACAGGCCAGAGTTAGCTCCCCAGTCCCCGATCCGTGCTAGCTTTCTTTCAACAGTGACTGCCTTTCTCCCTGCCAACTCTGGCTGTGCTCCTGCTGCTTCAGTTAATTACAGTAATTATACCTGCTTGCTCCTCAGCTCCAGCTCCCTTTTGTTGCTGTTTTCCTGCCTGCTTATTTGCAAATCTAATAGCTCAGTGACATTTTTTTTTTTTAAAAAAAGAGAAGCGCACAGAGTGGGGATGGAAAAAAAACAGAGAAAAGAGGATCAAAATGGGCCATTTTTGAAGCAACAAAACCCCCGTAATCAAGAACCTTTCAAGCAGTCACAGGTGCTTTCACTCTGGCACCTTTTCATTCTCTTGCCATTTAGGCATTAATGGGGAGGCAGACTTCAAATAGGTCCCCAGTTGCATGAGCTCACAAACAAAGGGAAGGCTTGCGTTGTCTGAACTCCCTGAAAACAGAACCGGACACGCGACACAAACAGAAGTTGGAGGAGGAAGAGGAAGAAGAAGCCGTTTATTGTTTTGCTCCAGAGCCGTTTTTCTTGGCGATTTTTTGAATTATATATTTTGGCACTGGATCCATTTCCACCCCAGCCTGCTGTGTAAATTCAGCAGTTTAAGTGTTCCAGACCGCTATGGGAAACTGCTTGTGACAATCCTAGAAACCAGGACTGTCTGCATCCTTATTGGTTTTAAAATAAATGATAATCTGACGCTCAGATTATTCAGGTCCTGAATTAAAGAAAGCCCAATTTTGTGTCTTTTGTGCAAAAGGACACGGTTGCATATTTGTTGATCTAATTCTACTTTTGTTCATATTATTTGATAAATGCCCTTTTTTAAAAAAATGAAGGAAGGAAGGAAAAGGCTCTGCAACACTCTAGATTCAAAGGGAGAGTGAGGAATGGGAGTTCCCACAAAACAGCTGCATCTTTTCTCTGGATCGCAGCTCTGTCCTCCCCTGTGCACATCTGATTTCAAGAGTTTCCAAGAGGCACTACGTGAGTGCCCCCATGTGTTCTGTTCCCCCTCTAGATTTCAACGATATTACATCAACAAAACCAGGCTTCAAATAAGCCGGGTCTCCATCCAGTATTACTACTAGGCAGGTTTCTCTGCAAAGGAGATTCTCTAATGTCGGTGTCATCATTACAACATTTAAAAGGAATGATGAGATAGAAAAATTCAGACAGGTTTTCCATCAGGAACCTGGGGGGGGAAGCTACTGTCAGATCCAGGAATTAATAGCGCAAGTGTGGCTCCCTATATTCCCAATGCTTCACGTTTATTCAGTCTCTATTTTGGCGTATGACTTTTCACTATACGTTGCTCATATGTTTCCAGTATTCATTATCTTTGCAGTCTTAAGGAACAGAAATGATTTCTTTTTTAAAAAAAAAAGTTGCTCAGGAAAGCAAATATATTACTGGTGGGTTTTTTTAAAAAAAAATTGTTTATGGTGGAGGTTTCGTTTGTGCTTCAGTATGTATATATCTAACAAATTTTTAATTTGATTTTAATTGTCGTTTCAAAATATACTTATTTTAAAGCTGAGTCAGGCATTTCACTGCATTCGGTGTCAACTCTATTTGAGAGCAACAAAATTCACATTTCCTGATAAAGGGTTCTCCACACCCTCATGGGGTATGCTAAAGAAACAATGCTACATTTTATGGAAGGAATTACAGCTATAGTATGTATTGTTGGTACTACTAATATATATTATTATATATCAGACTCAGAATCAGAATTTAGTTTGCCAAGTGTCAGGACACACAAGGAATTTGTCTCCAGTGTACATGTTCAATACTTACATACAATAAACAAACTGTGATTACACTCAGATACATTCATAATCATTCGGG
>JANHFO010002265.1:132128-145267 GCA_032468095.1 Pareas carinatus | reverse complement strand
ATAAAAGACTGTGTGAATAACCAGCCTGTTGCTGGCTACAATTGTTGTTACTTTGTTAATAAACGCTGTTGGATTCACGGAGGTTCTCCAGCCTGTTCCTTGTGTGATCGGATCCAAGCCCCTTTCAGATCTAACAATTGGAACTGCTCCATGCAAGCAGTGGGTGAGGGCATGAGTGTTCCCCTCTCTTTGCCCCACCACCACCACAGAGCAGGAAAGGCTGAGGACCACTGACCTAGAAGTTGCAGTTAAACCCAATTTGGCCAAGGTTATTGTAGCAGATTATGTTTTTATGTCTGAGTTGCTTTCCTCTTATTCCCTCAGTAAAGGCACAAAATCCCAAGGTACCATTTCACAAAGTGAACTTTAAATGTCATAAAATGCATTCATAGATTTATTTGTTTAATACATTTATATGACTGAGTATATCATATACATGACTCTGGGCATCTAACAGTTGAAACAAAATAAAAACACAGAGTAAAAACACAATCAATCATTAAAAACATAAATAACATAACATAGCATAAAATATCATAAATAGCAGCCAAGAGCAGCCACAGTATCTCGCTCTCAATATCAGAATCAGAATTTATCTTGCCAAGTGGAGACAAGGAATTTGTGCCCGGTGTACATGTTCAATACTTACATACATACATACAATAAACAAACTGTGATTACAATCAAAGATACATTCATAATCATTTATATATATAAGCATAATCATTGTATATGTAAGCATAATCATTTGTATATATAAGCATAAGATACAATCATAGTCACAAAATACATTCATCTTGTCAAGCACATACAAGCCGCAATCGACAGAACGCCATCCCAATCATGAACACCATTCACAATCATAAGCACATTCATCATATCACCATGTTATAAAGTACAATCATCATGTCACAGAACACATTTCAACATGTCACAAATATGGTGGCAGTAAAGGGAAAAGGCACATAAATTCAATTGCTATGACTAATTGTGAATGCCATTCTTCTCACAATAGGCTTCTTTCACCTATTTGCGTATCCCAGAAAAGAAGATAAACAAATTCACTACCTTTAACCATGAACACAACTTTAAAAGCCATTTATTTTCAATTGATATCTTAAAGTAACACAGTAATCTGTGATATTTATATATGTTTAAAAGCTCTAAAAGCATCAACTGATTCTTTTATTCTTATTCACTAGCGCCCCCAAATTGTGCAGAAAAATACATCTTTGTAAATTTGGTTTATTCAAATGTATAGAACAGATTTCACAATGGAGGAACGAGGCCAAATCTGTGTTGCTAATTTTCTTAATTCAAGGTTTACAGATAAGTGGAGCAAAGTAGCACCAGAATATGCATCACTATTGAATGAGTAAGAGGACTAGAGCTTGGAGACAGTCCTAGGTCAGAAAAAAAGAACATCGATCTTTTATTCTATTTTAGAATTTAACTCTTCATCTTCAGATGGAATGGAACTAGAGAAGTGAAAACATACTTGAAAAATATTCAAATTTCTATATTCATTTTTGATATTTGCTTCCTAAATCCTGCTTACATATCAATCAACCTTTTAACCAGTGAGTAAAATTGGATTCTGTGTTATTCTCTGTTAGAAGCAGCACCATTTATTGTACAGTGATATGAAAAACTGTTACAATTGTAATACCTGCCATAGATCATAGTTTTCTCAGCTTCGCTGTAAATTCTGCAGTTGTGCAACAGGACCAAAACTAGACAACCCAAACTGAAACTCACCTTATTGCAAAAAATCTTTAGCTGTTTCTAGCTCTAGTTCTCAAAACATCTGTCACAAAATCAAGATATAATTGCAGGATTTCCTAATGGTTGATTCTCATATTAATTGATGTCGTGGATTTATGGTGCAGCCTCAGTTTTAATTACCTGACCCGCAGTCTTTTAATCTGTGATCCACAGAGTGAATATCTCCGAGTAACCAGTCTATTATATTAGACTGGACTTTAAACTACAAGAAGAACAACTAGTGTGGGGATACTATGGGGGCAGTTGAATCATCCCATGGAGGAAGCTCATAAAACGTGCTACAGTGTTCAATATTCAGGGTGGATTTTATTGTAGTCCCACAAATAAATGCAGGTAGTCCTCAATTTCCAACAGCTCAGTTACTGACTGTTTGAAGTTACAACAGCACTGAAAAAAGTGACTTATGACCGTTTTTCACATGTATGACCGTTGCAGTATCCCCATGGTTAAAAGACCAAAATTCAGATGCTTGACCACTGACTCATATTTATGACGGTTGCTGTGTCTTGGGGTCATGTGATCCCCTTTTGCGACCCTCTGACAAGCAAAGTCAGTGGGGAAACCAGATTCACTTAACAACTATGTTACTAGCTTAAGAACCACAGTGTTTCACTTAACAACCATGACAAGAAAATGGGGGAAACGTCTCTTAACAAATGTCTCACTTAGCAACAGAAATAGTGGGGTCAACTGTCATTGTAAGTTGAGAACTACCTGTAAATTAAAAAAAAATGCTATCAAAATGCATTTAGATCTTGGTTAGGGCACTGAGAGAAATTAGACCTCAATTCAGGCATGGCTTGGAAGAAACACCATTCAGGAACTTAATCAAAATGTTATTCTAATAACTAACACCGGAAATACGACTCCACTCAGATGTTGTGTGTTTGATGCAGTTTCATGGCTATCATGACAATACCCATTCAGCAAATCTTTGAGAGGTAACAATTCTCTTCTGAAATCCTAACTGTCACATTTCTAGATCATCAGAACTGGTAAATTGAGCAAAAGTAGAAATAGATTGTCATAGTAAAATGTACTTGGTTTTAAAGTGCAATAGTGTTTCAATATAGGGAAAATGATGCTTAAATAAATAATCCTTTTTTTTCTCCTTATATTCAATTTTAAGCAAATCATGCTCGGCATGACCATAAAAAAGTAATTTGATAGGCAAATATGCCTTCAACTCAGTACTAACAGTAAGCCAGGAAGCATCACACAAGATGGAAATGATATAAGGAGGCTGATAAATTGTCTACTTTAGAATCTGAACGAATAATGAGTCTCGGTAGGCTAGCTCATATTTCTCAATTAATTCAAGCTAAATATTTAGGAACGAGTAGCATTCGAGTTAAGACATTTTTAAGACATTATTAGAAGAAGCCCCTTCTGTACTCAACTTTTTGTATCTGAAATGTGAATATAATACTATTGCCATACATATACATTTTTTATAATATAGCATAGAAATTATTTTTAAAAAACTATCCCTTTATTTCATTGGTGGTCATAGTCTAATCAATTTCTTAGATAGCTCAGTTGGCATCACCATCTTTGCAGAAGAGAGGGATTAAAATAATCCAGTCCAAGAACTCTACGGATCTATTGAGGGTAACTGGGAAATCTCCAAGAAATTTAGGAAGCAGTGTTACCATTCATCTAGTTGACTTATGGAAGCAAAGACTGAAAAAGACCAAGACTCGGTTGTCTCCATCAAGCAAAATGTATTGAACAAATGAAATAAAAGAAGAGTTACACAGAAGAATGTTGGTAGAAACCAAAGCGCAAATAGTCGTACAAGTCCTGTTTTGGACCTACATTATGGTTATAAGGAAGGAAACCATTGTTTCCACTCAGATGTACTAGTAGTAAACCTTCTAGAGCAGAGGTCTCCAACTTTGTTCCCTTTAAGGCCTGTGAACTTCAACTCCCAGAATTCCTCAGTCAGTCATGCTGGCTGGGGAATTCTGGGAGTTGAAGTTCACAAGAGTCTACACTGCCAGCAAGTTAGTTAGTTAGTTAGCTAGTTATTTGTTTGTTTGTTTGTTTGTTTGTTTGTTTGTTTGTTTGTTTGTTTATCAGGAACCCTTTACATATTTTTGCCTACTCGACTGATTTTTGCTGATAATAAGCGTAACCTAGTTCGTTGTTTTAACTGGAAAAATAACTGCTTTGTGAAACAGATTTAGTAAAAATGAGCATAGTTTATTTTTCCATTTCTGGGATTTTTAAAGCCACCAATTTTGCAGTTCCCTGCACTCACCAACCACATCGGGCACATGTAGAAGACAGACACCACCTAGTGGCTTTATGGGATAATTTATTTCCCTTAATCCTCTCATTCTTAAACAGAATTGGGATTTTTGACAATTTTTGGCACAAAGATTTTATACTCCAAAATGACAGTGTTGATGTTTCCTTGACACGGGAGATAACATGAGGTTGTAGGTTTCAGTTTCCAAATGAATACATTATGTCTGAGTGCTGACAAAGCAGATTGAGGTCAGAGGGAACTAAAGATTTTAATCCTTTTGAAAAGTATGACCTTGGTCTTTCACTTACGGGATGCCCTTACACACCCTAAACATTCTTTATAACAGAAAGGACAGTGCTGGCTTTTCCAATTCATTCCCTTTCTAGTCTGAACACTGTTATCTGTGGGGTGCCTTACTGTGACTCCTTTCAGGTATGAAACAAATTCAACAGGTTAATGAAATAATACCACTTTCATTGTATCAGAAGAGTTAAAGGTATGTTCTAGAAACCAGAAGACAATTGTGATAGCTACTTTTTAAAGTACAGTATGCATGTGTCTACATAAATTTTTTTTAAAGTGCATTCTATTTTATCTCAAGAAATTCAGCGAGACAGATCAAATTCTCTAATTTACATTTTAGTTTCACTGATCGCCAACATATGAATTAGGACAGCCTTTTTCATCAAGGTCTCTTTCAGATATGTTGCAATTACAGCTGTCACCTTTAGGCAGATAATTTTAGGAGTTGCAATCTCAGCATATTCGAAAGGCATATTTTCCTCTCTGGAAGAGGTGCATGATTCAGCGAGGAAGCACCCAAACAATCCCAGCTACAATTCCTGACAATCTCTGAGAAAGACCTTTACATGAAATCCTGATGAAAATCCCTTTCATCATCCAAATGGGTTGGATTTTAACATCTCAACAATCATATTGTTTGGAGATACTGAGATTCATAGTACATCACTACAGGAATTCTGTACCACCTTGGGGAAAGCTGATATAGATGACTCTGAGCTATATCTCCTATAAGCAAGATAGTATTCTGTATTCCATATGAACTTTTCGGTGGATTCTTGGATGAGTGACTTCTACAAGCAGAAAATAATATAGCCTAGAAATGAATTTTTAGCACACTGTTAGTATGTAGAGAGTTAGGAAAATGATCTTGATGGGTATATGAAGGTTTTATTACCAAGGCAAGGTGGATAAAACATTTCTAGGTTCAGAATGTCCAGATAACTTTCAGAAACAGCTCAGCAGACACCTCCCTATTTCACTGAACTATAAGAAGTAAGAGGAATTACAGATTAGACTGGCAATATTCTCTTATTATTGGCCTGGCCTGCTTAGTGGAACTGACATAGCAGCTTTGAATGACTGTAAACTGTGTTAATCATCTAGGAATTCCACTGCCTGAAACCAGCAACTTGCAAACAAATATTTTTGCAAATATTTAATGTGGGCATCATGAATTGAACAACTAATGTTTAAAATAATTAACCGATTGTGGGTGCTTCATCACTGGGGTTGTTAAGAAGACAACCATTTGTCCAGAATGGTATAGAGTCCCCTGCTTGTGCAGGGGGTTGGACTAGAAGACCTCTAAGGTCCCTCCCAACTCTGCTATTCTTATTCTGTTAAATGGGCACAAACTACAATTAGTGCAAAAAATATCCCTTTAGAGAAAGTTCATAAAATAGTAGCCATTAGTTAGCAAATTACTAGCTTCAGTAGAGCTTGAGGCATCTGCCATTCAGCAGAATATATAGGCACCAATACTAGGGAAATTCCAACAGCAAAATTTTATGCTTGTATGAAAAGCAGTGGAAAGATGAATTTTGGGAATCTTGGGTCTGTTATGGAACAAAAGCTTTCCCAAAAAACTATCCTAGCTTACAATTCCTACTTCATGCTGAGTAGTTTAATGTAACTATAATCGATAGGCGATGAAATTCTTGTTGCTTAACTATGGACCAATGATTCATTATTCGCACATAGGTTTATACAATATGTAAAATAAAGCTACAACTACTGTACTTTAGAGTCTAATGGTATGGCATTTGTTCTCATATGAAGCAGATGCATTTCAAATTTTAACATAGCTAGTTTGGAGGAAAAATAAATGTTGCAGTCCAATTCCACCTGAACATCCCATCCCATCCCTTTTGTTGGAAAGTATTCCACTATTTTGAAATATGTATGAGGCACTTGAGCTTAGTCAGTGATAAAGATGGAATATTCTGTATATTCTATAGTCAATTTCAGAAAATGATTCTTCAGACATAAAAGTTTTCTGAGGTTGAAAGAAGAGATTTGGAGAGGGAAAATATTTTATGACAATCTTTTGTTGAAAAAAGCTATCCTAGCCCTGAGACCCTCAAGCAATTCTTTGAGCAACAGCATTAATAAATGAGACTGTGTGGTAAAGTGGTGGATACCATTCTCTGGCAAAAAATAAACAAACAAAGACCTGGGTTCAAATCCTTGGGGAAGCAGATGTGAAATAGCAACGTGATTGTCTAAAATGTAATAAAAGAAGTCCAGAAGAGTAAAATGGTGGTATTCTCTTCTTCTATATCTTCCCACACTTCACTTGGTTTGGCCTACAACTATTTTGACTCTTAGTATAGGAAGAAAAAATGAAAATCGACCATCAGCCGTGGCATACGGTTGAGTACACAGACACTTCTACTTTTTGAGCAGTAGATGGCAGTGGAATTTGTTTTCAGTTAACAAGAAAACTAATAAGCGATTCAGGTGATCATTTTAATCATAAGGCCTAGAGCTACGTGGAGTCCATGAGCTCATGCTAATGTATTAAGAAACCAGTTTCTCTTGTCCTTCTTCTGTTATGCTAATTTAGTAGTTTTCAGTGATGCGGATTTAATATGATCCTGTTACAAAATCAGAAGTAATGTGTTTACATACAAAAGATGAATCCTGATTTAATTATGCAACACCTTTGTAAATACTTGCAAATACTTTATACAGTTTGTCAGTGCTTCATCTTCATCTCTCTTGTATTGAACCTGTGACAGTGAAGCCTCTGGCAAATACAACTGACAAAGCCGGTGTGGAATCCAGATTCTGGTTTTCAATCCAGAATTTGTGACATAAAGCAGTTGTCAGTTTGGCTGGAATTAAACCTCCCGCCTGGGCATCCTGGAGCCAGAAAACAGCCAACATATAGAACGCATAGCTATAAAATCAGAAGCAGAGTGAAAAAAAAAGCTAAAGGAAGAATGCAGAGGAGATTGTGGATTGTCAAGAGAAGATCCAGCAGGAAACAGAGAGACATTGGAGCTTGAGAAAGTAATACAAATAACACAAAGAAGACATGTATTAGAGGGGACTGGAAAATGTTTTTGTTACAGTACTGAGAGGACATACTTTATACTCTATGGAAGAACTATAGGTAATTTGTTGGACTGCAACTCTTCATCTCCACATCCCCACACCCCTGCTAGCTGTGCTGGCTAGAACTCTTAGAGTTGGATTCAAGAATATTTGAGGAGAAAACGGGAAGGAAAAGGTAATAGAGAAAAGAAAGCAGCAATTTAAAAAGAAGAATTGGAGGAACTGAGTGATAGAGAAAGAGACTTTAAAAAGAGAAGGAAAAGAAGAAGAGGCAAGTCAAGAGAGGCTCAGAGGGGTATGAAATGTGGGCAGAGGGTACAGCCAAAGGAGGACACATTTGCTAGGTTTCCTGTCTAAACAACAGCAGTGCATTTCTGCTGTGCCAAAGCACTACGTCCTAAGGCAATATTTGTAGACACCGGTCACTGCATTGATTTGAACAAATTCAGTTCTTTGGCTTAATTTGTACGCATTCAGCAAAAGGATTGGATTTAATTTCCCCACTGCATTCTTGGAAGATTACCGTGTCTTCCTAGAATGAATGCTAGGTTGCATAATGGCCATTGGAAAACAACCATCCCATCACTCTAGTATGTGGCAGGAGAGTCCTGAGTAGGCAAACAGGCGTAGTCATTGCTAACTATACTGGGACCTGAACTCTAGTCAAGGCCAGTGTATATCTCTGTAAACAGTGTTTGCACTACTTAACACCTCTTCTGTGATAGTGACATAGCATTAAATAACCCACGGAGGAAGATGTTGCTATCTGGATGCAGCAGAATAACAGAGTTGAAAGGAATCTTGGAGGTCTTCTTGTCCAACCTCCTCAAGCAGGAAACCTTTACCATTCCAGACAAGTGGCTGTCTGGTGTCTTCTTAAAAGCCTTCAGTGATGGAGCACCCACAACTTCTGAAGGTACACAGTCCCACTACTTAGTTATTCTCACTGTTGAGAAATTTCTCCTTAGTTCTAGATTGCTTCTCTCCTTGATTAGTTTCCATCCGTTGTGGCCATTGGCTTGTCATCTGGTGTTTTTGAAAATAGGCTGAACCCCTCTTCTTTGGGGCAGCTCCTCAAAAAGTAGAACACTGCTATCATGGCACCCCTAGTCCTCCTTTTCGCTAGGTTAGACATACCTCATTGCTGCAACCGTTCTTCATATGTTTTAATCTCCAGCTCCCTAATCATCTTTGTTACTCTTCTCTGCACTCTTTCCAGAGTTTCAACAACTTTTTTATAATATGGCGACCAAAACTGGATGCAGTATCCTAAGTGTGCTCTTACTAATACTTCACGTGATCTTTATTCTATCCTTCTGTTAATGCAACCTAGAATTGCACTGACTTTTTTGACTGCTGCCGCACACTGCCGGGCGGGCTCAAATTTAAGTGATTATTCACTAGGACTCCAATATCTCTCTCACAGTTACTGCTATTGAACCAGGTTTCACCTTATCTGTGCCTGTACATTTTGATTTTTCTTGCCTGAGTATAAAACCTTATTTTTCTAGACATTGAATTTCATTTTGTTAGGCACAACAAATAATCACTTCAAATTTTCAAGGCCATACATTATCTTTAGCAGCAGAAAAAGCCAAAAGATCCAGCACTGTGATTTGGTTTGGGTTTGAAATAAGTTGTCCAATTGGAATTTGTAATGAGCTGTTGATTACTAGAGGAAGAAGTTAGCCAACCCCACCCATCCTCATTTTTGCCTCTCTGTAATGATTCCTGTAACCCTTCTCTATTGTTTTCCACAATGCCTAGCTGTTTTTATTTTTGTCATTGTTCTGTTTCAGCTATCACTGTTTGCACATCTTTACACTTCTGGATTAAAGAGGTAGAGCTGTAAGAGGCAGAGAGAGAGAGAGAGAGAGAGAGAAAATGAATGAGAACAATCATGAATAATTTATTATTGAAATATTTTTATTTGCAATATATATTTTTGTTTCAGAAAATCTGGTACAGATAGAGAAAGCCTAGCACCTAGCTGAATATATCTCTTGAGGGGGGGAAGTGTCAAAGAGCAAAAGCTTCCGGTGTGTATGCTCGGAAACAACGGCAATAGGAAGTGACCCTGAAATTAGTAATCTTGACAAAGAAGGGACAAACAAAAGTCTACTTAAAATTTATTGCTCCTTTTGGTCAGTCAATTACGAGGCACCGAGAATCAATGCCACTGAAGTCACATTTTGAATAATTTGCCTTTCTCATCTTTCATGTCTGTGATATATTCCCCTTGTTCAAGAATCCTTTTAAAATGCAACTGAGGACCTGCAAATAGAATATCTCTTCCCTCACCACTTTATTTTCTTTTTACTGCAAAAAGTCATTGGGATTTGTGAGACACCTATAAATGATTTCTCTTCCATGGCTGCTCTTTTGAATTAATACTCAGTGTTCATGTTGCACTCCATAAACCAGGTATTTAACGTCTGAGGCTGTTCTTTGTTGGACTTTGCACCAGTTACACAGCTCAAAGAAAAGGGCAAAATAATTATGGTTTCAATTCATCCTATATGTGCTTGAAAACATCAATCAGTAAGGAAAAATGCAATTCTCAATTTTTGAATCTAGGGAAATAAAAAGGGAAGTAAAGGGAGCATGAGTCACTGTCAGGTTAAAATTACAATATGAACTGTTTAAAAAAATAAATCCTATCATCATAATTTATTTATATAATAAGCTAATGGGCTTTTTGTCAAGTGGACAGAAAACTATATAATAAATTGCACCATCAAAATGATAAAAAATACTTTTTGCTGGTTGAATCAGAGACATGAACAAATAGAAAACAGAGGTCAAAGGAAGTTTTGAAAGGAGCAGTTTGTGGCATTGGGATAGAATTTTTTTAAAAAAGATTTTTGCTTAAATGGAAGTGTACGCTTATTTTGTATCGAATATTTCAAAAACCTGCAAAGATAAGACTATTTGCAAGTAAGACATGAGGAAATAATGCCCTATCTAAGAAAATAAAATTCAACGGAGAGAAAAATAAGTTTTTATACTTAGACAGGAAAAAATTTTTTACAGGTACAGATTAGGTGAAACCTGCTTGAATAGCAGTAAATGTGAGAGGGATCTTGAAGTCTTAGTGGACAATCAATTAAATAGGAGCCAGCAGTGTATGGCAGCAGCCAAAAAAGCCAATGCAGTCCTAGAGACTCCAGTTGGTTCAGATTGCGGCCGCGCCGGGGATTATGGGAGCAAAGGGGCGCTCCCATGTGACTCCTCTCCTGCGCAAGGTGCACTGGCTACTGGTGGTCTTTCAGGTGCGCTTCAAGGTGTTGGTTATCACCTTTAAAGCACTCCATGGCTTAGAACCTGGGTATCTACAGGACCGCATTCTATGGGCGAATATCTCCCACCGACCAGTACGCTCCCACAGAGAAGGCCTCCTCGGGGTGCCGTCAGCCAGGCAATGTCGGCTGGCGACCTCCAGGGGGAGAGTCTTCTCTGTGGCAGCACCCACCCGCTGGAATGACCTTCCCCCAGAAATACATATAATATCTGACCTTCGTGCCTTTCGCCATGCCTTGAAGACACATTTGTTCATACAGTCCGGTTGGCTTAGCCCCCTCCCCCTTACTATTTTATATTTTAGATTGTTTTTATTCGATACTAAATTGGTTTTATTATTTGGATTTTTAAAATTCAGCCATTATTTAATATTTTTAGAACTGTTTTTAAGGATTGATATTGTTTGTATTGTGTTTTATGTGGCTGTGCACCGCCCTGAGTCCCATGTAGAGAAGGGCGGTATATAAGTTCAATAAAATAAAAATAAATAAATAAAATGGATTGCATTAGCAAAGGAATATATTCAAGATTATGTGAAGTATTAGTACCAATTTATAAAGCCATAGCAAGACTCCACTTAGAATACTGCATTCAGTTTCGGTCACCATATTATAAAAAAGATGTTGAGCCTCTGGAAAAAGTGCAGGAAAGGGCAACAAAGATGATTGAGGGAGCTGGAGGCTAAAACATCTGAAGAACAGTTGCAGGAATTGGGGTCGTCTAGTCTAGTGAAAAGAAGGACTGGGGGTGACATGATAGCAGTATTCCAATATTTGAGGTGTTGCCACAAAGAGCGGGTCGACAGATAATGTAGGAATGGCCTTCCCTTGAATAGATAGCTTAGATCAGAGGTCTCCAACTTTGGTCCCTTTAAGGCTTGTGGACTTCAACTCCCAGAATTCCTCAGCCAGCTATGACAGTTCAAAGTTACGACGGCACTGAAAAAAGTGACTTATGACCATTTTTCACGCTTGCAACCTTTGCAACAATCCCAAGATCATGTGATCAAAACTCAGATGCTTAGCAATTGTCTCATACTCACGACCTTCGCTCTGTCCCAAGGTCATGCGATCCCCTTTTGCGACCTTCTGACAAGCAAAGTCGACGGGGGAGCCAGACTCACCTAACAGTCGGGTGACTGACTTACCAACTGCAGTGATTCACTAAACAGCTGTGGCAAGAAAGATCATTAAATATGGCAAAGCTCACTTAACAAATGTCTCACTTAACAATAGAAATTTGGGGCTCAATTGTGGTCATAGGTCGAGGACCGCCTGTAGTTCTGAGCTCTGGGAAACATTCTGTGTACAAGTGTACAAGTATACTGAGAATATCACCGATATGAAAAAGCAAGTAGTGCTGTTAGCAGTTCTGCATTCATTGCTCTGTCACTGAGTCCGGAAGATTGGATCAAGAGATTTTTCTTCTTCTGATGGCTTCATAAATCAACTCTTTTCCGAATAAAAGGAATGGGACAGTTTTATAATGGTTTTTCTTGAATTCTGATTCGTTTTAAGTTTTTGAAAGCCAAAACGCCATTTCAGATTGCAGATCCATGCCTAGAACAAGTTTTATTTGGAAGAGAGTTGGGAATCCATTTTAAATAAGGAAAGAGCTTAATCATGATCCTAAAATAAAAATACTATGATAAAGGCCCTTGAGTGAAAACAGCATTCAAACCTTCTCATTTATATCAGTTGCAGGGGGACAATGGTGGGAGAGGAGAAATGTCTCATTTCCTCCTTGTGAACACCCCAGTGTTATCTAGTCAGCTAATGTAAGAAACAAATGCTGTACTACATGGGTCTTGGTTTGTATCTGCAGCATTTCTCATTTGTCCTTAAGTCTTAGCACTCCGCCCACGTCTTCCTTGCAACATCTCAAAATATTTCTCCCCTGTCTTTCATCTTAAAGCTTGAGGATCTCATAAATTCTCTTGGTGATGTTTTAACCTCACATTATTGTTGGAGGTGGTGAAAGATACTACTGATGGACTTTCTTTCTCTTACACATCTTTCCATCTCTCTGGTTGCACACATTTCCCAATCTGAAAAACTCGGTCACTGGAGTTCATTCGTTATATCTTCACTTGAGATTTAATTGAAGCAAAGTTGATGAAGACAGATGGAGATTAGAAAGACAGGACATTCGTCTTTATTGTATTCTCACTGTGCACCTATGAACATATTTTGACCATTATGATATATTAATATCAAAAGACAGAGGAGAAGGAACTTCAACACTGGATTGTGTCTGTTTCTAAAAATCTCTGTGTATAAATGTATAAAGATACAAAGGATCTCTCTCTCTCTCTCTCTCTCTCTCTCTCTCTCTCCTCTCTCTCTCTCTTTCTCCCTCCCCCTCCCCCTCCCCCTCTCACCCCTCTCTCCCTCTTCCTCTCTCTCTCTCTTCCTCTCTCTCTCTCTTCCTCTCTCTC
>JANHFO010002265.1:101728-115495 GCA_032468095.1 Pareas carinatus | reverse complement strand
GCCCATTTTGTTTCAATTGGAAAAAATGGAAGTGAAATAACTACGTTTGTTTAGATAGCTGGGAGTAGCTACTTTAATCATTTGAAGAAGTACTTCATAAATGCCCACTCATGCAGCAAAATATTTCTTTGAAAGTATTTGCATAAAGCTAATAAATATTTTATCACTACTATTGTCTACTGCATGGAAAAACGCACCAAGACTACTTTTGTAACTTCTGCATTTCAAAGTCATTGCAAACAGGAACAACATAGTCAATTAACAGTTCAGAATCCAGCTTATGGGGACTGATGGGTTTAGTTAGACTGATGACTGTTTAGTTAGAAAAGAGCCACAGAAGATTGTTTTTGTATACAATAACTGCAGTAAGATTATTACATGTGCAAAAATGGAAAGATTTGGTAATGGAGGAATGGTTGATGAAGCTAGTGGAACTTGCTAAAATGGCTAAATTAATTTCTTGAATAGAGAAAAGTCAATATCTACATTTATCAATGACTGGAAATCTCTTGTGGGCTTTTTGTATAAAAGAGGGGGGCGGAGAAGAATCCTGCTTATAGGAATGGGGACTTACGTAGCAATAGCTCGTATGCAGCAGCGAGACATGTTGAGGAAGGAGCTGGCATTAGCCCGTGTCTGCAGGGCAGATTCAATCCCCCTTAGCAAATCGTTGGTCTTCAGCAGCAAAAGCATCTGACGAGGAACATTGCTGAGAAGCTTAGTGATCTGCGGTAAGTAGGTAGCAGCATTGTTTCGGATTTCTACATCCTGGAATAATCAGATTAGAAATGTAGGAGAGACCAGGAAGGAAGCGATTCACATTCTAAGCACGGTCAGCACTGTCTACTATGATCAACAGAAGATTTCCAAGGCAATAGATAGGAATCTTTTCTAGAGAAGCCAAGGTCTTTTCAAAATGGAAATGCAATATCTGAGAACTTTCTGATCACACACAGTATATGTTTTATCTCTGATTTATGTCCCCTTTTAAAAAAAAGAACCTTAAAGTTTCCCATAGGATAGTTCTGATGGCATTTGCTTAGTTTAGTGAGCAGCTTATATAGGAAGTCCCCTTAATTTTATCTGTGCAAAGACAATCCCCTGAGGGAAGCTTTGCTCCAAAAGAGCAACTGACCCAATGAGCTTAAGGGCTTGGACCCCAATTTCTTGGTCCAAGTCTGACACCTTAATTACTTACATTAAAATACTACATTAAAATATTAAAATATTTTTATAATATGTATATACTACATTAAAATCCTGCATATATTAAACATTAGCAGAACAGAACAGAATAACTGAGTGGAAAGGAACCTTGGAGGTCTTCTAGTCCAACCCCCTGCTCAGGCAGGAGACTCTACATACCCTGGACAAATAGCTGTCCAATCTCTTCTTGAAAACCTCCAGTGATAGAGCATCCACAGCTTCTGAAGCCAGGCCGTTCCACTGGTTTATTGTTCTCACTGTCAGGAAATTTCTCCTTAGTTCTAGTTTGCTTCTCTCCTTGATTAATTTCCATCCATTGCTTCCTGTCATGCCTTCAGGTGCTTTGGAGAATAGATTGATCCCCTCTTCTTTGTGGCAATCCCTTAACTACTGGAACACTGCTATTATGTCACCTCTAGCCCGGTCTTTTCATTAAAATAGACGTGCCCAATTCCTGCAACCATTCTTCTTATGTTTTAGTCTCCAGTCCCCTAATCTTCTGTATTGCTCTTCCCTGTATTCTTTTAGAGTCTCAACATAATATCGTGGCATATTATATTATATTAAAAATAGAGCAAGAGAACTAATAACTCCGTGAAAAGCAGTATGCATTTTATGCAGAAAACCTCAAGTTCAATTCTGGGAATGGCTGATCCCCGGTCTGAAACTGCTGTTGGGCCTTTAGAAGAGAGCAGATTCAGAGTAATGTAAGCTGCCAGGCATATTCTATCTGAGATAGCAGTGAATCTTCAGCATGGCATTTTTGTATGCCACTTTTTTTATTCGTTATCACAAGAAAATGTACCTCTTTACTTGAGACGGGCAAACGATCGATGCCTCTGTTGACCGATTCCCAGGAACGAGCAGTAAGCATGCAAGCAAACAGGGGGTACAGATCACCTGCTCCCAGGCGCTGACTGTATTTTTTTATCTGCTTCACGTCTGCCTTGATCAGGGCTTGCCAAAGTCGACAGTAATCCAAGCGGAAGCTGTCCATCAGGACCTTAAGACGAGGAAAACAATCCCAAAGACACAAAGTATTGTTAAACAGTAGATGGACTCAAGTACAGATTGTTCTTGGAGGAATTAAATGGCCTGGGACACTTGTTTCATGCCGACATGGACAGTTGACTTAAATTCTGAGGCATTGGGTGAGCATGTCTGGTGGCATCTCTTATTTATTTAAAAAGGTGTTTATTTAAAACTTTTTTAAATATGCCCATTTTATATCGAACTCCTGGTGGCTTCCAATCAACAAACCACTCGGTCAGGAAGATCTCTTATGTCCTAAATTTGGCTTCAAACTCCAGATGAAATATTGACACTGCTTTCTTTCCTGTGCAGTCTAGAGCTGTATTTGCCCAACCTTAGTGCAGGCCCTCTCTTTAATATGCTTGTCAGTTACTTTTTGACTCAGCTACTGTTGATATAACTATAGTATCGATCTCCTGCAGGTAGAAAGGGCACCTCGTGGAAATAGCCTGATGTTTGCTGCCATAGTGAAAAGATTCCTCCCCATACATGGTCAAATGTTGCTGCTTAATGACAAAACTGGCCTTCATTATCTTTCCATCTGGTTGGCCAGCCAGCTACATACCTGATAGAGTCCATGGTCCAGAAGTATAATGTGTGATTTGCCTGTAGTTGGACACTTCCTCACCAAGACATTGCCAGGATGTGGGTCACAGTGCACAAAACCATTCACAAAGATCATTTCACTGTATATCTTTCCCAGGTTGCGAGAGATCTGGAGAGAGAGAAGAAGGAGATGCAAGGCTCAAGCAAGCAACAATACCAGGGAGCATAGAACTTCAACCTAATTCAGAATTGTACCACTGATTAGAAAGGCAGAGAAGTAGCTGGCTAATTCCTTTTTATAGCATAAGATAGACAAGAGAAAATGACATTATCCAATGTGTACTTAGAGAAAGTATTTACAATAGCTTTCCCTCATCTGGGTAGAACTAGAACTATGGTAGCAGAAGTATCAACAAGTTCATCAAAATTAATCACAAAGAACACTCTTGACGCCCAGAGTGTAGACAAGCAGCATGTGTGATGGTGATTGGGCTGCCCCAAATATTCCGATGAACCTCCTTATTTAGTAAGAAGAGAGTGCTGTTTGTTGTATGTGCACTTACTTGTACATGTGAATAGATACAAGTGAGTGAATTACCAGAGAAGGTGAAAAATATAATTGTAAAAAATACCTCATTGAGGAAAGTTGTACGTTGTTCTTGCTCAGATATAGTGTTGCATGACCATCCGCATGCAGTTGTGAATCTGAATGACAGCCTATGGGTAAAGTGTTTTGAAATGAACTATAAATCTGTGCCTGCCAGAGACTGGAAAATAACATTTTCCAGTAAAATATGACTCAAACGTACTTGACTTCATTTTCTTCTTTTGTGTTTGCCTTCAAGCATGAACAGAATTCAATTGGTTAAAAAAAAAAAGGATGCATGTCAAAATATTACAGTATACTAATGAAAGGATGGATGCTCATTTAATTAAGAAATGGCAGATGTAACATTTAATTTTCTGGACCAATTGGCCAATCAGCATGAAGTAAAGAAACCTGAATTTCACATATACTGAAATGAAAAATGAAGCCGTGAACTAAGAATAAAGCAATGGAAAAATACATTTGGGTACCTGATTTTTAAAATCTTCTATTTCTACTCTGCTACAAACATAATTTATTTATATATGCAGTTTAATTAACAGAGTTTCTACCAAGGAATCTACAGTATGATCAGGGTATAATGAGAATTATCTCTGAGCAATCCATCCCACCTACTGACCCATCCCAGGTTTTGTAAGGAAAAAGAATGTAACATATGAATTGATTCCGATGCTAACATGACTTCAGAGCATTATTCATTTTATTCTGTATCATTTCAAAATTTACCACATCTTTCCATTGGGCACACAACGTTAGAAATCACTCATTTGCTATCACAGTTATAACTTATAAAGTTGCCAAGTGCCATTCACAAAATCAGTTAATTAATTTTGTTAAATTTACTATAACTAGTCAATTCTAGTGTAATGATCAAAATGGCAAAAATGGAATATGAGGACTTCTACAAACTTGACTTCAACCTTTCTTCTAACACTGCAATTGTTTTTAGCACATATATAGTTGTTTACCCCACCTGCTATATGATTGTGAATCTTCTTAGGCGTTTGTACCTGGTGCCTCATGTCAACATGTCAACAGTTTCTAACAATGACAGATTTCTTATCATACTATAAAATTATCACTATTTTCCTGTTTCAGTATTTACATGAAACAATCAACAAGCTAGTTAGATGCATTTTAGTCTAGTATGCGACATGAACCCACACCAAAAGGTTATTTTGCGGTTCATTGTATAAACCCATAAAAATGAATTAATAACTGAAGTATTGTATGACTAAGCATGTTGTATGAACATAAGTCAATAAAATAAGTTATTATTTTAGTGAATCTTTAAGGTCAGCTAAGATAACTAATGTATAAAAATTGGTTCTATAGAATAACTGTTCAAAAATTGTATACTAAATAGCTTGGGATTGCTTTGTGGGGTCTATGATGAAGGCCACCAGGTGGGCATGACTAGATGAGTGAGGTTATCTAAGCACTGCCAGCAGGATGTTGCTGGGTGGGTGTGACCAGGTTGACCCAGAGGATTAAGTGCAGCTGGCTCAGCACAGCTCACTGGGGGCAGCTAATTCAGGGTAGCTGGGTAAACACAACCAGGTGAGTGTGACTGGGTGGGCACAGTCAGTTAGGCGTGGCCAGGTGGGTGCAAATCTAGTTGCCATGCAACTGGATGGCGCCACAGCAAACTTGCCACCCTACTAGAAGAAAAATCAGCCAAAGTTATTTTTCAACCTCTGAAGTGGGGAGGTTGGTTCCGCCTCAAAGGCCGAACCAGCAGTGTGGCTGCTGCAAGGGATGGGGTGGAGAGCGGGGAGCAGGCAGGGGCTTCTTATTTGACAGCCCCTCCCGTTGCCTCTGTGCTGGTGGGAGGGCATTACCGGGTCTGGAGGGACTGCGCAGCTCTTCCTTTCTTCCCCCTACGCTGTTTGCGTGAGTGATGGTGGGGGGGCAGATATCGCAGGGGCTCAGGGGACTGCAACGAGGGGGGTTTATTCCCCTCCCCACTTTGCAGCTCCATGTTTCCTTCTTCTATATATGAGGAGAGGTTGAAAAATCACCACCCAACCACACCCACCTGGTTGCATCCACCCAGCCACACCCACCCAGCTGCCCCAAGCCAGCTTCCCCCAGTGAGCTGTGCTGACCTAGCTGTGCCTAATCCTCTGCATCAGTCTGGCCATGCCCACCCGTCAGTTGCCCCATTCCCTGCTTTGCGTATAGGTTTCCCTTTCTCATGGGCCAAATAGATGACAATAGTAATTCATAGGTAACTCCTTGAGGAGGAAAAGATTAAAAAATAGGTTATATGTGAATTGATTTTAAAATATGTTATTGATATTTTGAAACTCCACAGTTCAAATTTTAGGGCAGATTATCACAACCTAAGAGAAACAGAATAGGAAGCAAAGGTTATGTGTCACAATTTTGCCAAAACTATACTTCCTAAAACTATGGAAGAAAAATTATACGGAATATCCAAATCATTAAGGATTTGCATTGAGTGCTAAATCTTTCTCCCTAAATTATCAACAGTACAACTGCCCTCATTAAGGAAAATAAAAACACATGAAAACATGCAGTGGTTTTAGGACATAGGATATGCTAGAAAATTATTACAATAGCAGTGCGCATAGTAATAGTTAAAGATCTGGCTGAAGCAGTGCAGAAGTCTTTTAGGTCATAGAGCATATTGCTTCTGAAGAGTACAGGGACAATCTGCGAAGAGAAAAGATTGTGTTCAGCTTTTTTTAGCCACCACCCATGTATAGGGAACCCATCAATGACTTTTAGCATAACTTTTTATATATGGTTTTCAAGTTACTATTCCACTCTATGGTCCAAACCACGCTAAGTAGTATTTTGTTTTGGGTTTTGGGTTTTTTTTCTAAATGAAATCATGTGAAATATAGAGATATGTTCAGTTTTGACCTGGAGGTATTTCACGTTACTATCTCTGGAATCAAATTGATGTTGTAATGATTTAATCTTCCTGCCGACCATGGAACAAGTGATACAAGATGGGAACCAACATGTCTGTTTATTCCTGTCTATTCCAATTTAGAAAACATGCTTACCATTGGTTCTAATTCAGCCATAATATTTGGCAATTATTTTAAGGGATGGAGACACTAACTTCTATTGATCTCATTAAAAGCAAAGGTCATGATGTAGCTCATTTCTTAAGGCTTGATATTACCTCCTCAAGCAAAAAGAATAGTGTTGATTTGAAAAACTTAATCGAAGGTTAATTGGATTAGTAAACATGTTGCTTTAAAAAAAAATCTACCACTATAGCCCCCCCACCCAATCACACTGATGTGAAATTAGCAAAAGCAGTACAAGATGTAGGTGACTGAACATATTGGCTTGCTCCCCATGACAACTAGGCAACAAACGGTATTAATTTTATAGAATTTTATAGAAAAGTTTGTCAGAAAAAATTGAGGATTATTCTTTAGGAAAGTTATAGTTCAATTAGATTCTGGGGGAGGGGGGTGGTGCAAAGTTATGTAATTTGTTGTGCATTTGTAAAAACGTTTGCCTGAGACGTTAGGATACTTTACAGTTAATAAATGGCCACACATTTGATGGACACTGACAGAGGAAAAAGCCCAATTCTAAATTCAAAACAGTAGAATATTTGGCATGGTCGACACTTTCAGTCAAATGAACTGGAAATATTCTGAAATAGCCAAGTGAAATGTAATATTTCAAGTTGCAGGGGATAATAGCATTTATGTATGCTACCCCAAATAAAACATAAAAAGAAAATTAGGATATCAAGGAGAAAGACATTCTGGAAAAGAGGCATCTTATTCTTCGGATAAGACACAACCTACACCTAATGACTTTTCCATTTTATTTCTTATTGATACACACAAGATGCTTTAATTTGAATCAAAGTGATCTTCTGCATTCTCCCATAAGTACATAAAAACAACTCTGGAGTAAACCAAGGAACTAGCCAATCCAGTATTCTGTTACACAGAATGGTCAAGCAGATTAACCCTGGAAAGAATACATGAAGGTGACAGTTTTTTTCTACTATTGCTACCTGGTACCTAGTGTGCCTAAAGACAGAAATAAAACACTGTAGATAGGATTTCCTACTATCCTCTAGCAAGACTATTGGAAACCTGTGGTCACTGAATATGAGAAAGGTTATCTTTCAATATAAATCAATGTCATTAAAATTGCCTAACTCCACATCACATGACTGTGTCTTATGGCACCTGCCAACTTTTGCCTCTTGGAATGCTAAAAAAAGAGATTTATCATTGCTAGTTGAGTGGAATAAGCATACTTTAAATGATTTCTGACAATGAAGAATGTGCTGTATTAATGGAAGATCAGATTACCTTTCCTCAATTTCAGATGTGATTTTCTAACAAATCAAAGAAGAATCCTACCCAGCTATTTCCAAAAAGCTATCCAGAGTTATCCTGTGGTAAGATGGGGAGGGCAATAAAATTTTAAAATAAAAAATTAATCATAATTAATTCAATGAAAACTTTATATTTGGAGGGCTGCTTTGAGATTTTAAGAAATGCAGAAGAAAGGGTAGTTAACCATTTATTTACAGAGAAAACAGACATGCTTGAAAACATTGCTCTGAAGAGCTGACATGCCCAGTTCATAGTCATTACACAGGCAGGCAAGGGAAAAGAGTATGCTTATAAATGCGGATCACATGTGGCTGCAAAAATTCAGTTTATTTTTTTTTTTACTATTGGTATAATGATTGTTGCTTAGCATGAATAACCCTGAATCCAGCACAAAACATAAAATTATTTCTAGGATTGTTGAAGCTAACTGATGGCAGCAGAAAATTGTAGGTTCTGCCAACCAAATGGAATTTAACTCATGGGCATTGAAGCTGTTCTAATCAGGAATATTTAATATTTTTCTAAAAGTACAAAACATGTACAACAAAATCTAAATAAACAGAGGTACCATTGATGGAGACAGAGATAATGAGGTTATATACAGAACAAACCAGACATTTTGGTAATCAGATCAGATAAGCAAGATTCACATAGTGGACTTCTTGCTGCACAACAATAATTTGTTGGCCACATATACGATACCTGACACAAAACAAAATTCACAGTATATTAAAGGCTGAATTCTTTGCTTTACTGCCAATGGCAAAGCTTTTGACTGTATAGTTCATGTCAAAATGTGAAATATATTCTGGATAAAGGGCAAACCAAACCCCTTGGTTACTTTTCTGAGGAATCTTTACAATGAACTAGAATTATTTTAAGTATATAATTTTGAGAAATATTGGTGGTGTCAAACCATGGGCTTATTGTTAATCAATTCACAATTGATGCAAAGAAGTGGTAAATAACTCTTACTTCCTGAGCTCCAGATTACAGATGGGCAATATGCTGGGAAATAAAAACAAGAAACCAATGCAAGAAAGAAAGGCAATGGCTAAGGTTGGTATAATCATGAAGGTAGGGATAGTACACTGACAAGATCAAAATTGTTAAAACAATGGTCTAAGAAATATTAGAAGCCTTCAACTTATAAATGCGGGGATAGTTATCAAAAATACTATGAATGCAAATATACCTATCAAGCAGAGTTAGGCCACATTAAAATATATTACAGGAATATTCTTAAAAGAGTTCTGTATTATTACCAGAAACAAGTAAAAATAACAAGTATTTGCCTACATAATTATCATCAAATTTGACTGAGCAGCACCCAAATAATCAGCTTAAACAATGGAAAGTGGACTGGATGCTTCTTCTCTAAATGATCAGCAGGAGAAGCCCAATTCATGTTCATGGTTCATGGTTAAGGGGTTGGGATCCTTAACCATTTGCCTCTTGTTCTTTTTTTATAACTGAGATCTGTTATTTATACCAGAAAAATCGCTAGAAATTGGTGGTTTTCGCTCCATATTCTCAGTATGGAGTGAGATTGAAAAGAGAGACACAGAGTCACCATTTCTCACCGAAGAATGAAATTCTAATCTTGATTGATGTTATTATTTTTTAAAATATAGCTTTAATATCCTATTGTTGAACCCACACTGAGAGTTTGGGAGTTGCCAAAAGTGTAAGTGCGGCAAAGAAAACTATGAATTTGCTATAGGCAGTATCTCTTCAGAAAATTAATCTTAGAAATTTAGAATTTTTTGCACAAATTTCTTCTGTTAACTATAATACTAGCTGGTAGGCCAACAAGTAAACTCATTAATTTTATTATGACATGACCAATTTTTCTCTTATCCTGGTTAAAAACAATGTTAAATAGTTCCACTCTTTGGAAAAAGGCAAAAATTGTCAAGTTGCAAGAAATGGAAATATTCCCATATTTTATGTTAAGGACCAGCAATTTCTTAGCAACTTAAGCATTTAAATGTCCACCTGACATTTCCCCAATCCCTCCCAAAATCTGGATAAAAGGAAACCTAGCTACCTTACAATTTTATTACATGAATATAGGAAGCGGTTGAAAGGCTCCTCCTCAAGAAGCCTTCTCTGGATCCAGCGGAACAAAAACACTTTCATCCAGTCTCCCCTTTTTGGGGAAAATTGTGCGGAAAATGGTGGCAATGCAACTTCTACGGTCATTGGATGAAACAGATTATCTGAACCCTTTTCAGTCAGGCCTGGCTACAGCACAGAAACTGCTCTGGTCACACTGATGGATGATCTCTGACGAGCCCGAGATGAGGGTCATTCCTCTATTTTGGTGCTACTTGACCTCTCAGCGGCTTTCGATACCATTGACCATGGTATCCTTCTAAGACGACTAAGAAAGCACCGTTCTACGATGGTTCTCATTCTATCTCTCTGGCCGTTCACAGTTGTTGTTGACGGGAGGACAGAGGTCGACCCGTAGGCCCCTCATTTGCGGGATACCTCAGGGGTCGGTCCTCTCTCCCCTCCTATTCAACATCTATATGAAGCCACTGGATGAGATCATTCAACGATTCGGAGTGAGATATCAACAATATGCTGATGATACACAGCTATATATCTCCACCCCGTGCCAATTCAGTGAAACAATGGACATGATGTGCTGATGCCTGGAGGCTATTAGGGTCTGGATGGGAATCAACAGGCTCAGACTTAAACCTGACAAGACCGAGTGGCTGTGAGTATTACCTCCTAAGGATTATAGTTCTGGGAGGAAAGAAATTGTTCCCCTCAGAACGGTTTCACAATCTGGGTGTCCTACTAGACTCATAGCTTAAATTAGACCACCATCTGACTGCTGTGGCTAGGGAGACCTTTGCCGATCTTTGAACCTTGGAAGGCCCCGGGGAGCAATTTCCGCACACCCAGAAATCGCTCCGTGGGACGCTCCAAAGCTGAAGGATCAGCCTGGAAGCCATACTTGAGCGTTCCCGGCACCCCGCGGGTGCACAGAAATCGCTCCGCAGGACGCTCCAAAGCCGAAGGATCAGCCTGGAGGCCGATTTGGAGCGTTTCTCGGCACCCTGCAGGTGCGTGGAAATCGCTCCACGGGACGCCGGAAACGCTCCAGTTCGGCCTCCAGGCTGATCCTTGGGCTTTGGAGTGTCCCGCGGAGCAATTTCCACACACCCGCGGGGCATCGAGAACGCTCCAATTCGGCCTCCAGGCCAGTCTCCGAACCTTGGATCGCCCAGTGGAATGCCTCTGAGCGCCCTGCGTCTTATGGTCCGGTGCGCCTTATGGTGCAAAAAATACAGTATCTCATTCCCTCATATCGCTTACCTCACTTTCTACATTCAGTTTCTCTATTTTCCCCTTTTTCTTAGTCTTTTTCATCCTAGGCTGTGCTCACACACATGAGCAAGAAACTGTTTCACAGTGAGATATTTCAATGCTTGCACTTGTCTTCAGAAATCAAAAGCTTCTCTAATTAAATACTATTGCAGGAAAGTACTTGGACAGATCCAAACAGATTAATGTACTTTGGGGCAGCTTTAATGATAATCCTGCTACGGATGGTATAAAATAAATGTCAGTAATCTGGTTTGAAGGGAACTTTCATCTCAAAGATCCTTTTCATTTAGAGGAGAAAGACTCAGATTGCAAAAACCAAAGAGTATATAACAGAGATCTGCTTCCATCTCTCTCAATTAAATGACAAAACTTTTCCGAAGAAGAGTAGTATGGTTATAACCACGGGTTCACAGTGATACATCATGTTTTCTTTCTCTGACTGGATCTGTTTGAGATATGTTGGAATTCAATGGCCAGAATGGCCTGGAATTGTATATCTTAACACTAGTACACAAGTTTCCAATTTAATCTTCAAACCACAGAGAATTCAAAATTAATCTCAATGTGGCTGAGGTAAAATTACTGCCAATCACAGCAGACTGTGTTGCCTGGATAGAAAGACCATTGCTTTGACTTGATATAAAGCAGCTTCCTATTTTCTACTAGCAAGACTGTAAAAAATGTCTTAGCGTGCATAAAGTTATCCTATATTAATTTACAGTATTTGCTAATCAACTCTAGTATATAACTGTACAAGCCATACTAAAGACTTAATAGAAAGTAAACTTAAAATAAAAATATTGCATATTTTAGTCTATGGCTTAAAACAAATGTTAGTTCTAAGAAAAACAATTATGATGTAAACATGCACTAACCCTCATTTTTAGCAATGAAAATAATAAGAATTTTTTAATAAAATTGTGCAGTGTTCAGATTCTAAGATGAAAGAATATAAGGTATATGCTGCAAATGTAGAACTTATACAAGGAAGATATGAAACGCTATTAAAAGTTCAAAATAGAGAGAGAAATCTGTAATGGTCCAGTTGTTTGACTACATCTCCAACAATCCCTTAGCACGGAATAAGAAAGGGTTCAAGTCAGTCTACTGGCTTAAATATGAACAATATATTTGTTCATACAAAACGCTGTCCTTTGATATGAAAACTATCATCTCAGAAAGTTGGTACAACGAATCAAGTCTGAAAAACTCTTTTTAAATCAGCTTTATCACAGTGACCTAAGAGCTGTACTTTTTTCATAGCAATGAACAATCACCACAGAACAGAACAGAATGGAACAGAACAGAACAGAATAGAATTCTCTATTGGTCAAGTGCGAGTGGACTCACACAAGGAATTTGTCTCTGGTGTGTATGCTCTCAATGTACTCACAAGCTACAAGTGACATACCACGATCATAATCATAGAATACATCCATCATGTCACAAAATCATTCATGTCATAAAATACATTCATAAAAATACATTCATAAAATACATTATAAGGGATAAAAGAAAATAATTAGGCAAGGACAACGCAGAGGTTGTTACTAAACCTGCTCCCTGACACAAGTGGCTTCTGTGATCTCAAATATTAAGACCCGCAAGCAATAAAGACACAGGGAAGCAGTGAAACAGTTATTCTGCATGTCAGCTCCCCTTTATATTACTGCCAATTAGTGCATTAATGTAATTCGGGAGTGCTTACTTACCTTTGCAAATAATTCTTTCTAGTGGAAAGTAGAAAAAAATATAAATGTAGACTTTTAATAGATAATGAATATGTAACTTGACTTCCCTTCTGAATTTAGGCTGGAACGTATATAAATGAAGTTGAATGACCTCTGCCTCAGCATAAAAAGATGATGGGAAGAGAGCATTGCTTCAGAGACAGACAAATTAAATACAATTGATTTTATGCTGGACCACTCTGATAGCTAGTCAGCCAAATGGCATTTTGACGCTCATCAATAGTGCACAGGGGGAAAAGGAGGCAGCACTGATTCAATCAGAGTTCACTGACTTGGAGGGCAAATCTGACAGACTCAATTTACCCTATTTTTTGCATACAAAACTCAGCCTCGTCTCTGAAAAATCACATATACTTTAATTCTCAAATAGCTAGCCACAAGCACCCTATAATCAGGAAATGCATCCGGCTCTGAAACATGACTGCAACTGGAACAGAGTGTGACATCTCTAAGCATATATTTCTAATTAGGGTAAAGGTGCGAGGCACATGGTAGAAATGGTATTTGAACACCAAATCTGTATGTAGAACTATGAGGAGTTGTGTACTTCATGTTATAAGCTAAAAAATGAGTCAGAGGGATATAGTCCTGAAGTAATTTCTACAACCAATTATACAATCTTCAGCTCTCTCCTACCCTTCAGTTACTTACTAGCTGCCGGTATCCGTGCTCTGCTACGGGGCTTACAAAGAAAATTTAATGTTGGGTAAGAAAATAGAAACATGTAATCTGTGAAGCTACTGGAAGTTTTAAACTGAGATGCTATCAAAGCTTTTTAAGTTCGGTGAATTTGTATATGATTAAGGTTGAACATAAAGTGGTCGAATGCAGATTTAGTAAACAAAAGGCGCAGGCCTGCAAGTGGCTAGTTGTTTTGGAGGAACCTTGGATTTGATTCCTCCAACCCAAAAATCTGATTTTAGGTGCG
>JANHFO010002265.1:82830-101628 GCA_032468095.1 Pareas carinatus | reverse complement strand
CCTTGGCAGCGGACCATCTCTCCGGGTTCCAACACCCATCATCAAGATAGGCCCTCGATAGTATGGAGGGCCATTGCCGTGAAAAAGAGCACTCCCGCAATGCATGGAGTTGAGTCGCCGTATAGTGATACATAAATAAAAGTCTCGGAATGGGGGGAGGATATCAAGAGCAAGTCCGGGTTCAGGCGTCATGATAGTAAACCGAAATGGATTTAGTCCAAAGGGAAAAGGGAAATAAATTTAAAGGGACGGATGGAATAGTCCCAAACCGAGAATAAATCCTGGGTAAGTCCCGAAGCCGGCTGCCTCCACTGAAGGCTCAATGTTCTAACAGTGGAAACTTCAGGGGACTGCCACCATCCCCTGTCCACTCCACTCCAAGCGCAGCACAGGCACGAAACAGATCTCTTCAGCAGCCATCTTGGGCCTACCGCCTGACCAAGCCTGTGTGGCCTGTGTGGCATTGCAAAGGAGGCCTAGGTCGAATTTTCCCCCCAATCCTCATTTTGTAATTTTCGGGCCTGCTGCTCCTATCCAGCCCTGTACTCACCTGCCCTGCTGCTCCTCGCCCATTTGGAGATTGGAGTGCTGTAATTGTGTACTCCCGAAAAACTCAAAATCAAAAAACAGGCTGCGAAAGCTCTCCAATCAGGAGAAAGATAACAAACGATGTTGGATATTTTGTCCAATCAGAACCATCTACCCATTTGGAATTAAAAATTTAAAATAACTCGCTTAAAAATAATAATTTTGAAAAATCCTTTCTTAGTGAGTGCCTAGATGCCCAAATGAACGTATCTACCAAATTTCATGTTTGTAACTGTTATGGATTTTGAGATCTGGTGATGAGTCAGTCAGTCAGTTTTTCACGTTTATATATATAGATTTTGTTACCTACCAATTTTTTCTGGCTTCTTTCTGAGAATGATTGCAACAATAGTATAGCCAATCAGGAAACACAACATAACAATCTACCTTAATATAGTCAACTAGTTTTGGCAATGCCACAACAGGATTTAGACTTCTTCTATGACTGCTTGTCTCTACCCCATGCACAATTTGCATAAGGACAGTTAAACCACACTATTACTTTCAATATATGTGTGATAATGATTAGAATTAGTTTTTGTGAATGCAATTACAATATTGTACTTAAAGGATTAACTCTGCTGCAGGTTAATCTCCTGAATGTATGTTTCAATTCTTTTCAATAATGTGATTCTTAGGTAAGCCTTTGCATCATTATTCCCAAAATTTCATTAATTCATAAACTCTAAATTCTGGGAACTCTCAATTTTAAAGAGCTCAACTTAATTAAACCTTTTGGATGTCACCAATGTATATCATAAACAGAACACTTTTGGCTCACCTTCACTGGTTGCTGACATAGTCAAAAGGAGTATTACCTCGCTGACACTGATGCAGTTTCTGTCCATGTAGTCCTTGTCATTCACTTGTCCACCTTCCATGAACTCCATGAAAAGAACACGTCTGGTTGAAAGCTCCCAATAAATTTTTGGAACCTATAACACAGTACTCTTAAGTCTCTGAAGGATATTAAGGTAAGCAGAGGAAGCTAAAACTAGACAAACCACCCTTTTTAGCATGAGATAGGAACACTTGAGCAGACTGCTCCTTTTCGTCTTGAAAATATGAATAAGTAAATAGATCATTACAGATCAAGTTAACCTTTCTTCATTCCCTGAGGAGAAGCTACAGGGAATAGTTAAGAGAGTTCAGAATTGGAAATACTTCACTAACAGTAATTATTTAAAAAAACAGCTATAAACTACTGCATATTCCCAGCCACAGACCATTCTGTAAATGTATTGCAGATTGGCAAAGGAAAAACAAAGGCAGATGCTAGATTTCAGAAACATGAATTCAAATTCAGATTTGCCTTGGATAACGTAAGTTCACTGGTACACAATTTGCTCTACATGCGTAAAACCTTCCTTCAATGAATAGCATCTTGGTCAGAAGAATCCAGGACTCGGCCTCAAAAACTAGCAAGTTTCTTAGTCCAAGAAAATATTACTGGCCAAAATGGAACAACAATCCCACTTAAAGGTTGGATTCATATGATACATTAGACTGAAATGTACAATAGCTGTCTAGTCATTGGCCCTCTATATTATAGTTACTTTATAATTTGATGGAGCAGTAAGATCCAATGCAATTGGGTTAATGCAATAGCCTACAATTCACCAAAGGATAGCATGTTCTATGAACACTGCTATCACAATCACAAACATTACTAGTAATCTCTTGAGATGGGCAGTTCAAAATGTGAAAAATAAGTAACAAAGTATCATATGGACTATATTTCATGGAATTATATGGTTGGAAGAAACTATCAACTTGTCATTGCAAAAATGTAAACTAAAGCATTTCTGATAAATTGCTATTTAGTCTCTGCTCCAAAGGAGGAGAGCTCACCTCTTCATTTACCTGTCAAATTAGCAAAGTTTTCCTAACATTCAACTTGAATATGGTTTCCTGAAACTATATCCATTATCACATGTCTTGCATTCTGGAAGGAGAGAAAATCGTTCTTGATTTTCTTCTAAGTGTCACCCTTTCAGGTACTTGAAAAGTGCATCTCCCTCTGCCATTTTTTCTCAAGGTTAAACATGCCTAGTTCTATCACATTGACCAGAGCATGATATTATCACAACCTTATGTTGGCTTATTTATGCCAGCTGTTAATCAGTAGTCATGTCACAGGCATTTGGGGAGTTTAGCTTTTGTGTTTGTATCAAAGAAAGAATGATATCTCTTCTGCACCATCTTTAACATGGTTGCCTAAGAATTTAGCCAGCATTCTTCGCCTTACAACTCCTTCTGTGTGCAGATGTTAGGCAGATATGCTCCATGTACTAGCCTCCAGGCTATTACATCACCACTGGCAGAGAGAAGCAAACGTTTTGTAAATAAGAGCTTTCTTGGGAGATCATTAAGCCCTTCTCTGAAAATACAATGTCTTTTTTAAGTGTTACTGGAACATCTATCAACAAAAAAAAAATTCTCCCAACCACTAAAGCAGGCAAAAGCACTCCTCTATCATACCGACAAACAGAAAACCTATTGTCAGAAAGCTTAAAAAGTTTCTGATGAAGTATGTCTTTTAGAATGGGATGTAATACTGTCAAAACTACATTTTCAATTTTAATATAATATTGCTATCATTAGCTCATCATGTGAGCTATCAGAATAAATTGAATTGTAGCAATATTAGCAACATTACAATTGCTAGTGTATGTTTAAATTAGATAGTCAAACAATATTTTTACAGCATGCTGCTAGAAGTTTTAAATATTTCAGAATTTAAAACATCTTAAAAGGGTTAGGTTGAAACTGTGACCTCAGTATAAACACATTTATGGATAACAAACTCATAACAAAAACTTTCTTTTGTTGATAACCTAAATATGCAATTATATGAATAACAGTGAGGCATTTAGGCCATTTAAATTTTAGGCATTTTAAGTTTCACATGAATACAAAATATAATGTGTTATATCATTAATACAGAACGTGTGTTCTTTAAAGCACATCGCTACACATGCCCTTTCTGAAATAAATCCTTTTGAGTTCAATGGGTTTTATGCAGCCTTATAGAAGTTGTAAATTTAAGGGCTAAGAAAAAAGAAAAAATCAGATATATTTCAATTCAGATATTGGGTTTTTATTGTTGTCAATGACTGGTGATAAAATGTAGCTCCAAAATTACAGAAACGATAGATCTTGAGTTATTCCGTTTTAATCTCCAAATTGTTTTTCTCTAGAATTCTCTAGAGAATTTCCAGAACCTCAGTAATGCCACCTAAATAGGATAATCTATGTGGAAATGTGGTGGTGCCATGATTAGAATGCAGTATTGCAGGCTAACGTCTCACTGCCAAATGTTCAATTCTGACTAGCTCAAGCTTGACTCAGTCTTCCACCCTCCCTAGGTCAGTAGAAATTAGGACGCAGATTGTAGGAGGCAATTTCTGACTCTGTAAACCACTACGAGGGGGCTGCAAAGCACTACGAAGCACTATAAGTCTATAGGCTATTGCTATTGCTATAATTCAAAGAATATAAAGAAAAATAAGGATCTTTTTCTTCTAACTTTGCTCAGAATTATCTCTAAATTCCCTTTTTGCTTTTCACTTTAAAAAAGTACAGACTGATTCCTAATGCTAACAGTTCTTTTAAAAAAAAAAAATCCCTAATATCACTATATACTGGCCCTTAAATCCACTGCTTATTTTAATCCTAAATCAACACTTATCATCATTTCAAAATTTACAACAACAGCCAATGGCTCTTAATAAGCTTTGTAAGTCTCACTTGTGCGAAATCATAGTCTTTGGCAAACTTAAATTATGCACAGACATTGGGCCCTAATGCCTGTGCATGGAAACAATTTATATTTGGCTTTACAAGCTTAACTGGGTTCACAGTGAGAAATCTACTTCCCTGCTGTGCCGTAGGGTTCCCTATCCCTCAAGAAAAAAAAATATTATACAGTAACACAACTCCCTTGCTGTCTTTAGTGTTGATGAAAATGTCTTGGAATTGACAATTTGGACAGGAGAAATCTATTATTAAGCCATTTTTGCAATAATTTGTTATTGTTCCCTGAATCAATATTGCAGCGGCTCTTTCACCCAGCAAGGATGTGATTGGCAGTCTCCATGGGGATTTGCTTTTCACTCTCCAAGTTGTTACAGCAGCCATGGACATAAACGCAACATTTGTGATAAGCATTCACTTAGAATGAGCCATCAGCTTTCGGCCTTTTCTGCCCTTTAAAGGCCTGTTTGCTTCAGCATTTGATCTGAAAAAGACTGAGTGGAGCATTCACAGGCTCTGTTCAAGACTGAAAATGGCCAGCCCACAGATACAGGTTGAAAAAGGCGGGGCAGCTCTATCCGGGCTGTTCAAATTCAGATGATTACTATCTGGCATCAAACAGATAATTTTTTTATCTGAGGGGTCCTTAGTGTTCTCTGAGCTTGGTTGCTTTCTTGCAGATGTTTCATTATGCAAACTGCTCTACCCTAGTTTGGGTAAAGAAATGTTTGCAAGAAAACATCCAAGCTCAGAGACCATCAAGGACCGCTCATTTCAACACTGAGCTACAAATATTCTTCTCTATTCTTTATCTCTTTGCTGCCGGATAGTGGCTCTCCAGTAGTAGAACCTTATGAAGTATCAATAGTAATAGAAATAGAATACAAGTAGTACTCAACTTGTGTCTGTAATTGAGTCCAGAATTACAGCTGTAAGTCATGCTGATCATTCAGTGAGTCATGATCAATCCAATTTCATGACATTCTTTGCAGTGGTAAAATCAACATAAACTTAACTGCCTCATCTGAATTTGTCCATTATATTGGAGATATCTGGTCTGAAATTTTGTCCATTATGTTCCATGTCTACTAAATGGGATCCACGGAATCAAGGTTTACTGTATATATGAGCATCCACACAATCACACATATACCATACCTTTAGAAAGTCAAAGCATCTGAGCATGTAGGCTACCTTCTCAGCATTCCTTCCCTCATTAAGGAAATCAAGTTCAAGAGGTAGGTTCTTCTTTGCTTCATCCACTAACCACATAAACTCAAAGTCTGGGAAGATTTGCTTCACAACCAAGATGAGAATCTGAAATCATAAATCAATAACCATGCCATAGAAAGCTAGCACTGGGAGACAACCTACATGCAATAGGAGTACATCCATTTGTTAAAATACAGAACTGCTCCAGATGGGAAAGAAGGAGAATGATTCCATTTTTAATGGAAATAAAAGTATATAATCTTCCCTCTTTGTCTACTACCTTTACACTATGGGCACCGAGGTCCATAGTATAAATTGCAAACAAATTAATGGGTAGCTTTACCAATTAGCAAAGCTCCAACAGCAAAACAGTGAGTGAGATGGATGACCTCTAAATTTGATATATATACAAAATAAATAAATATAGAATTATAGGATAGTGGGTAGAAAATGAATAAACATAAAATTGCTCTCTCGCTCTCTCTTCTCTTTCCTAAACAATGTGATCAGAACACATGGATGGAAACAACCTACAACTAAGGAGAAATTTCCTGACAGTTAAAATAATCAATCAGTGGAACTGCTTGCCTACAGAAGTTGTGGGTGCTCCAACATTGATGGTTTTTAAGAAGAGACAACCATTTGTCTGAAATGGTATGGGGTTGCCTGCTTGAGAAAAGAGTTGGCCTACAAGATCTCCAAGGTCCTTTCCAACTCTGTTAGTCAGTTATAAAGTGTGGCATCATGTGATCACATGATAGCAATCCTGGCATTCCCTATTACTGTTGTTAAGTGAATTCGACCAGTGATTAACCAAGGATCCACCCCAATCCAGGTCATTCCAAGAATGTTCTCTTTCAGCCCCAAGATTCAGTAAAATAAAGGATTGCTTCTAACTAACTCCAATCACCTACTTTCCCATCTCTGCTCTTTTGACCATCCAGGAACCGCCACAGCAGAGTGCAAATTCACAGGATCCTGGAAAGTTTCAACAGCACAAGACAAAGCTGCCACATCCCAGAAATCCCTAATAGCATGATGTAAAGTCACACTGTCTCAGGAAGTCCCAGCCATCCCAGCTCAGTTTCAGGCATAGTCACCCTTGCCATCCTGCACTCCAAGGTTTCTGCTACCGTGCACTCCATTGATCCAGCTGACCTTAGCCATCTTTTTGCTCCCACTGCTCACAAGACATGCTCAGCCTGATTTTTCGTCAGATCATCTTCCCTAGGTCTTGTGAGGAAATAACCAGGGATCACCTTGGGAAGAAATGCTCATGTGACCGACAGCTGCCTGACAAGGGCAAGGTTGAACATGCTTGACCAGCGGGAGCTAGAAGACAGGTAAAGGACCTGCTAGGGCAGTGATGGTGACCCACTGAGAGACTGAGTACCCAAACTGCAACCCAAAAGTCACGTATTTATCGCAAAGTGCCAACTCAACAATATGCGCCTGCCCCAGCCATCGGCAACCCCCCACACTCATCAGTGACTCCCTGCACCCCTCTGCGCCCGTCAGCCTCCCCCAGCTTCTGCAGCCTAAATGCAGCTCACCATGGGCCTTCTAAGGTCTGCCACAGACCCTCCAGCAGCCTATCTCAGCTTCTGCAGCCTGCTGTGAGCTATGCTCCCCTTCAACCTAGCTCCTCTCCTCTTCCATCTTGGCCACAGACTTCGCACCGCATTTGAGCCGCCCGCCTTACCTTAGACAAGGGAGAGAGGAAGCACTCTCATTGGACTGTTGGGCAGAGGGGCGGGTAATGTCAGAAATGTCCTAAGGCACACATGGAGAAGGGGAGGGGAGCCCTGCGTCCCTCTGGCTTTCTAGTAAAGAATTCTGTGCTGGGGCAATGGTGCGTATGCCCACAGAGAGGACTCTGAGTGCCGCTTCTGGCACCTGTGCCATAGGTTTGCCATCACTGTGCTAGGGTGACAGGGGCTGTGGAGTGCAGAGAGCCAAAAGAGCATAAATGAGTGGAGATAAGTGGGAGGAAGAGTTGAAGCACCCCTGTGGTCATAAGTGCAGGTAAGCTGCCAAGTATATTAATTTTGATCATGTAACCACAGGGACGCTGCAATGGCCATAACTTCAGGAACCAATCATAAATACCTTCCTTTAGCACTATAATTTCAAGCACTCATAAAGGAATGGTTGCAAGTCGAGGGCTACTTGTAGAGCATGAATGGATCCCGATACTGTAAAGGATGAAATTGGCACTGAAGATGGGATTATACAAAGACTGCCACTTGCTCATTAAGCAGAAACTGAAAGTTTAAGGACATTCCCCAAATTACATTCCAGTTCTACCTGAGGAATAACAACCACATTGAGAACTAAATATGGTAAATCTCTGTGGTCAGAAGGTCCTGGAAACTATACTCAAAGAACTGTTGCTAAAACTAGTTTAACCTAAAAAGTCTTTCATAGTTAGACTATCATCTCACACGATCAATTTCTACACCTATATGAGATCATAAGATCACACCATTTCCGCCTTTGGCAAATATGAAAGGAATCCTTATTGTAATAGCTGAACTCATAACATAAATTGAAAGGGATAATTTAGACCACTACATTGAACATTTTGTCCAGTGCAGGGATTCAAATTAAAGCATTTTAGAGAAATGATTGTCTAGCCTTTGATTGAACATATTGCACAACGTTTCTGTATAATTGGTTCCATTTTTGAGCTGCTCTTGCCGTTAAGAAATGTTTTCTAACATCCAACCATATCTGTCTTCCTGTAATTTAAATTATTATTCTGTGCCTTGTACCCTGGGGCAAGAAAGAACATATCTTCTTCTTTTACATGACAACCTTTCAAGTATTTGAACAGTACTATCGTATCTCCCCTGGGTTGTCTTTTCTCAAGATTAAACATACCTAATACCTTCGCATGACTTAATTTCTATTCCCCAATTATCCTTGTTGCCCTTTCCTGAATCTGCTTCAGTTTCTCTGAATCCTTCTTTAAATGGGGACACAAGTACTTGAGATGGGATAAAATCGAATATAGTGGAATGATACCTTTCTATTAATTGCAAATTATATTTCTGTTGACATAGCCTGAAACTGAAATTCTTTTCTTGGCAGTCATGCCACCCTGCGGTCTCATATTTGGCCTGCAATCAACTATTTCCAAGGTCTTTTTCACTCTGCTGAAGTAACTCTCCAATTGCCTTCTGTTGGGGAGCCGCCTTTCCTCAGCTGAAATGAGGCAATTTGCTACTACAAACCTTTGACTTTTTCAGAACTACTGTGGGCTTGCATTTGCCACAACTATGTGCCATGTTGTTTTCAAGCAGAGAAGCAAACATGAGCAAACGCTTCAGATCAAAATTATAGAGTCATGTCCATTCATTTTCATTCTTGCTTCTTAGGGTAACTTCAGTGGAAAAACTATTATTTCTATTTCATGCTTAGAGTTTAGGTTAGTATTTTTTTTTATAGTAACTATCAAAGAAATTTGTTCTGGACTCCCTTTTAAATTGTCACAAAATTTGCCTAATCAACTTCTATTCAAGTGTTTTGCGAGCTTGCTCCCTGGAACATGGCTATCTGGAACTCCTCTTACCGTCTCTCTTTACTTCCTAGAAAGCAGGCATTTAATTAATTTCAAGGGACAGGTAGGAGCGTACAGCTTAAAGTGGCAGAATTGAAAAGAGATGATGGGCCGGTTTACCTTTGATCAAATCACTTTTTGGAAGCGATCACATTACATAATAAATACAAACATGGGGGAATGGGAAATCCTGCAATACTGGGAATCCTTTTTCTAAACTGCCACCAAATAGAAAAAAATGCTTGTGTTTTGAATTCAAGAAAGCAACTTAAAGGAGCAAAAATGCATATATCACATTTTCCCACAGATTGGCTTACATGCCAGCTGTTTAGTCTAATCTCAAAAACTATTTTAAATTAACAAAAGTCTCTGCATTGAATGAATTTAAAAATGGAGCAAGATAGTTTATGAACCAAACCAAACTGACTAAAAAACAATTCTAACTCTGCCATCTTACAGTTATCCATATATTTGCAGCCCAGACACACAAATGTACTGTACATCATATATTTGTGGTATAGAATGTGACAAAGATGCAACATTTGATGTACTGGATAGCATACTGCTTTACATGACTGCAGTGGCATTCACAGAAATACCCTCCCTTGTATATGCCTTTGCATATACAGCCATGCTAAGATGTTTATAATGTAAATTGTACAGGGATTTAAGCGAGATAAAAGAACACATCATTGTTCCACATTGATTCTTTTTACAATGAATCACTCTTTTTATTTAATTTAATAGGATTGAGAAAGCATGATAGAGAATGGTTCAATACAATTTTCCATACCTTTTTACTTTTCCTTCTGCGGCTAAATTGCAACACTGTGAGGTCAAAAATCTCCAGGGCTAGCTTTTTCAATATGGATTAGTTCATTGTTATCAAAGTTTCACTGGGGCAATGTGCCTTTAATTGGAAGCTTCCTCTTGCTTTTACTCTATAATTGTTCACTATAACAGCAGAAGCTGCTAAAAACTTTTATTGCTAATTAATTAATCTGCCCCTTTCTGTTTCCTGCAGAGGATTTTTTCCTCCTTATTAATTTCTTCTATGTTTGTTATAAGAACATAAGAACAGCCCTGTTTTATCAGGCTAAAGTCCATTGTAGTCAACATTTTTCTATCTTACAATGAGTTCCTAGATGGCTCTGAGATGCTTCTAAGCAAGAGATGGAACCATAACCTTTTACTACCCCTGCTCCTTTACAAAAAGTATTTGACGATATATTGCTCCCAAACCACAGGTAATATTGACTGTGAAAACTAACAACCCTTCATAGTCCTGTGTTCCATGAAGTTATCCAATTCTTTTTTTAAAGCCAGCAATGAAATATCACTGTTTATTGAAAGTTGGAGCAAGGAGAAAGAGGAAAATAGTATAGAAAACTGACTAATTAATGGGCAAGAAAGAAACATACATTGGTAACAATAACATCTTGCTGAATAAAAAACAGTAACAGAAGCTAAGAGAAAAGCTACTAATTAATTTTGCAGGGGGGCTTTGCAAAACAATCAGAATAAATATATGCAGGATCATATTAACTATAGCATGGAACTATTGCATGAAATTGCCATTTTAAACCCTGATCCTGGAAACTAGAAAAGCAGTACTTTACCAGAATGGATGATTTACTATGGGAACACTCATCTTGGAAAAAAAGAGATGGGATGGGAAATAGATGAGTAGAATAAAATAAACATGGAAATGGTGTTTTAAAGCAGCGGTCTCCAGCCTTGGTCTCTTTAAGGCTTGTGAGCTATGCTGGCTGAGGAATTTTGGAAATTGAAGTCCACAAGCCTTAAAGGGACCAAGGTTGGAGACCTTTCTTTTAAAGCACATTTCTTCAATTGTGGTCGTATGATGAAGAAACCACTTTAGTTGACATTATTGAAATCTAGATAGAGAAACTGGAGGAAACTTATTTATCCTGTTTCTGTTCACAAAAAATCTAATGTATTGACAATGCATTGCTAAGAAGAACACAATTGTCAAGGTGAATATGTGTACTGTCTACAATCTTGGGTCTCCCTCACCAGGATTCCAGTTTGGCTGAATATCACACTGAGGAAAGGAAAGATTTTTATGCTTGCTTAATAGTCTCCAGAACGGACTACTTCAGTTATTGTATAACATGCGATATATAATAATGGTGCTAAATACTATACGTGTCTTAACAGAATCAAATAATTAACATTTGGTGAGTTGACACAATAGCAATAGCACTTAAGACTTATACACTGCTGCATAGAGCTTTACAGCCCTCTCTAAGCAGTTTACAGAGTCAGCCTATTTCCCCCAACAATCTGGGTCCGGATTTTACCAACCTCGGAAGGATGGAAGGCTGAGTCAACCTTAAGTTGGTGAGGATCGAACTCCTGGCAGTGAGTTGAATTAGCCTGAAATACTGTATTTTAACCACTGTGCCACCAAGGCACAACAACCAAGCCAAAATCTATGACTTGTAAACCAAACCGTACAGGTTCAAAAAACATACTGAGCCCCCCCCAAAAGAAAACATAAGACAATTTAGCACGCTGTGTGATACTGCCTTTGTGATAGATATATGTGTGGAGAGGTTTAAAAAGTTACAGAAAGCCTCTTGTTAGAAAACAATCTGCTGGCTATTGGTTGACCGCTTATGGTTTAAATAAAATGCTCAGATGAAAGTTATGCAGTCGCAGAGCTTGAAAAGGCAAATCTCTATTCTGTATTTGATTACACACTTAGACATACTATACAATACTTCTCTTTCAGATACCAGTTGAAAAATATGCAGTTTATTTTCTGAAATATTTTAAGAAGCTAAAGACATCTTCATTGAAATTAAAGAATCATGATAAGGATAACAGAAAGCATAATTAGGGTGGCCACAGAAAGCTACTGATTTACCTCCATCAATAGAATATCCTTAGAACTCTGTGCTTGGACCTTAGGATGCTGAACCTTTACAGCAACTGTCCTCCCATCTTGTAGCACAGCTTTGTGAACTTGAGCCAAGGATGCGGCCCCCAATGGAACATCTTCAAAACTGGCAAACAATTCATTTATCTGTAAGGAGAAGAGATACCACAAATTTGCTTATGCTTAGGTTGGCCGGTATTTTAGCCCTTGAACTTCTGCAGTAACCATGAATAAAATACAGTAATATAACATATTATTGTAAATTTTTTTAAAAAAAAGTGTCACTGAGATTTGAAGAATCTGAAGAATTCATACAAAAGAATCCCCCAAACCATAGTTGTCATCATGTACTTTCTCCATACACTGAGCCATAATTAAGAAGAAACTTGGCTGTTTAATTAAATATTTTTTACATTCAATCTGCTCAACAATAACTGAAAGTAGCTATATACCAAAGTGTTTTTAGAATGACATACATGTTCTAGCACTGGTGAGCTGCACAGTATAGGTAATATTAACAGCACTTCATCCTTATTTACTCCATGAAAATAAGATTTAACCTGTTAAATTCATTTTACTTTCTGCAATAAAATTTCTCTGCTGCTCTTTTACTCAGGAAAGTTCACCTTGAGATCAGCCACTTCAGCCCTAGAGAGTTGAAATGTTTTCTCACTGTTTTTTGAACATCGTCATTTCAGATACCAGATGAACCTTGGCTAGTAAGGATAATCTCTTCCATTAGGCAACAACCAACCAGGTTTACCACAAAATGGTCCTTAATCAGGGTACTGAAATTCAAAGCTGTATCACAGTTTTATTCGTAACCACATTTTGTGCTGCTAGAATTACTGTTAACACAAATGTTGCTTGTTTTTTGCTAGTCAAAAAAATAATGTGCAAAGCTCCAAGAGAAAGCTTTTAAAGGAAAACAGATTCACAGAGAATGCAACTAGCCACTGATATGCCTCTATGCCTCTGAAAATTTGAGCTGTGTTCTCTGCTTTCCAAAGAGATATAAAAGAGACATTGTTAATGTAGATTTAGAAACATGTAGTCATTTCTAAGATATACTCTGCTTGTGACCTTTCCATATGTATTTATCTGGTTGATATAAAAACTAAATGCAGATATGATCCAACAGTGCTATTCTTACATTAGCAGGGTATTTGACTTTTCACATATAACCACACTGAGCAAAAACCAGATCACATGATGATTTTGTACACTGTATGAAACAAGACTATACCTTATCTGGATAATGGCTGAACTCAAACATTGCACTTAGTCACTGTGTGGCTAACTTTGAGTAAGTGTACAGTGTGAACCTAACCAAATGGTTTATTTAATCACCATAATTAAACCAAACAGATCTTAGTTTGATGCTTAACCTGACCCTAATTAAGGACAACAGATTTAGCTATTGCATATAGACATGGTTCTGTGTTAATTGATATCCTGTTCAATGAAAGAAACAGGCAGTGAAAAGCTAGACAGGTGGAAAGCTGAATAGGTAGGATTGCCATAACTGGGCTGCAAACATTTGGATAACCATGAAATGGAGCTGTGGTGCTACTTATAGTGGTTAGAATAGTGTATTGTAGGCTAACTCTGTCAACTGCCAGCAGTTCGATTCTGACCGGCTCAAGGTTGTCTCAGCTTTTCATCCTTCCGAGATTGATAAAATTGAGGACCCAGATTGTTGGGGGAAATAGGCTGACTCTGTAAACCACTTAGAGAGGACTGTAAAGATCTACAAAGCGATATATAAGTCTAAGTGCTATTACTATTCCTAAATGGCAGCAGATCCAAACTCTCTTCTGCCATCTAGCAATTGCCTAGATCAGGGGTGTCAAACTCAATTTCACCCCACTGTGGCCACCCCCATCCTCGCAGTCACCTCTGCCTCAGGGGAACACCCCATTCACTTCCAGGGTGACCTCGTGGGCTGGATCCTCGTGAGGCCATGGGTCAGATATGGCCCGTGACACCTCTGGTCTAGATTGATTTTTTTTTTGCTCAGTTAGGGTAGTCGTAAGAGAAGGTTTAATCAGACATTACATATGGGAATTGGACTGATCAGACAGCATGGTATGATGAGCAAAGAGAGAAAAATACAAAATATTTTCCACTGAAGGTTCAATCATAGAATTGGGATTGGCTTCAAAGATGTCTTTAATTTCCTACAGTTTGGCCAAGCTTGCTTAAATATCTGGGAGCAAATTTAAAAGAAGACTGTATTTTTGTCCCATACTTATCTCATACGCATGCATACATATATGTGCATAGGCACATTTAAACCTCTATAACAGAGCCAACAGTCAAGGAGGACATTATATATGCAGAAATTAAAAGAAAACAAATTGAGTGTGAGTGCATTTTATAGCCTACTTTTTAACACAGTAATTAAAGAAGAGAACTGTAGCAAGCCAGCAATTAAATATGAATAAAACACATTTAAGCAGCCTACATGCAAAGTATCCAACAGAAACCTTTTATATTTATGAAAGGGGGGGAAAGAAGTAACCCAGGCCTACATGCAGCTGCTGACAGCAGCTTTCCCTCCCTCCTTCCCTCCCTCTCTCCTCCTCCTACAGGCAGACACACCACTTCTTCCCTCAGCCACCCCCTTCTCCACTTCTTCCACAATAAATATTACCAGCAGCTAACTGGCACATTTGCAGCAATTAGATTCCAATGGAGTCTCAGCTGCCTCAAGTAATTCACAGGCAGGGCACCTTTTAATTTTTTTATTTATTTTATTTTTCTGCCAGCAAAATCAATTAAATAGAACAACTGCATTTGAAAAGAACTAGTTACATATTTTTTTATAATTACAGTGAATGCGTGATTCATTCTTTTGACATCCTTGCTGCAAGAAAAATTGTCTTCCTTTCATATATTTCACAAGATATTAAGATTGCATTTTTGTTCCCCACCCTATTAAACTCAAGTTAATATTTAGTCAGAGGTCAGATGGCTTGGAGAAATTACTATCACTAAAACTACTACACTTGAATAGAGGTTCATATATCATGGAGAAACATAGCTTGGCATGATAGATACACTAAGCCACAAAGTAGTCTACATATTAGTCTAACATGACATCATATTCTACCCACATAGTTTTAGTGTACACAGTATGGCAGTTGGTGAAAATATAGTATAGGAAAATCTTGATTGCCAGAACAATTAGTTCCGGAAATGTGCTTGTAGTCCAAAGCACTTGTATATCAAAGCACACTAACTGAGACCGAGCATTACCCACAATCCCACAGCGAAAGAACATGTGGATACTGTATGTACTATTTGTAATACAAGACATCGCTCATTTATTTATTTATCAAGTTAAATTTTATTTAAAATGTTTGTTCATCTTGCAAAACACTCGCAGACCAAGTCACTCATAATCCAAGGTTTTACTGTACCTATTTTATTTCCTTGTGGAAATATAGTATCTATAACAATTATTTTGGCCACCTAATGAGAAGAGAGGACTCATTAGAGAAAGATGTGATGCTGGGAAAGGTGGAAGGCCAAAGGAGAAGGGGATGACAGAGAATCAGATGGCTGGATGGTATCACCGATGCAACAGACCTGAGGTTGGGCAGACTATGGGAAGCTGTGAGGGACAGAGAGGCCTGGCGGGCTATGGTCCATGGGGTCACAAAGAGTTGGACATGACTTAGCGACTGAACAACAACAAAAAGAAGAATTATTTAGATCAACTAATACAAAACAAATTATGGCTTAGTGAACCCAATCAGTGTATGAAAATTCCATTAGGAAACCAATTCCTTTCTCTACAGTATGTCATTCAGTCATAAGAAAAGCTATTGGGATAGTATAGTCTTCAAAATCCAATGCTCATTACAATTTGCTACATGCTAATTGAGATTTATTGCTAAAAGGGCTGATTTCACATCCATCAAGCTGCATCTTCGAGCTATGTCACATTCCAACATCCATACTGTATCTGCCTTTGAGTCACTGGTAAGCCTTGTGAGCTTTGGTCTAAGGCTCCATAGCATCACCTTATTATAATTGGCCTATAGCCAAGGAACTACTTACCTGCCCCAGGGCAACCTAGGCTATTACATGTGGGCTGGAAAATTCTACATGGCCACTAAGATGGTGGGAAAGAAATGCAGTTAAGTCTAAGTCTTTGCCGCTACTTGTGGTCATCCTGAATTGTGCAGCCCAAATATTATTGCACTGTCAGATAGATTTTGAGCTGTTGAGATGTGTGGAAACATTTACCTTGTTAAAAATTGAAATTCAATCTGCACAGTCAGATAATTTACATTATAGCATTTTTCACTGCTGGGGCTGATTTTTAATCATGCAAATAATACGTGTAAAGACAGAAATAATGTTTATAATAATCATGATGAGAGTGGTAATACATATTGGGTCAAAATTTGAATCAGTAAAATTCTTCACTTCAGACATGTATATTTTTAGATATTATTTTATGAGGATGAGAACAGAGTAACTCACTGGTACAGATATGCTTTTCCTAGAAAAGATGCAGCTCCAGTACATGCCACCTCTAGTCAGCTAGCAGATGACGGGAAGGAAACTTGGCCAGAAACCAAGTAAAACCACTGCCAGTAGCAATAGATCAGTCCTGAGGCAATTGCTCTAGAAGAGAAGCCATGTTTGCCTTGCAGCAAAACCAACAGTCATGTGGCATGTCAAAGATTTAATACAAGTAGTCCTCAACTTACAACGACAATTTCTGTTATTAAGCAAGACTTTTGTTAAGTGAGTCTTGCCCCATTTTACGACCTTTGCCACAGTTGTTAATTGAATCATTGCAGTTGATAAGTTAGTAACACCGTTGTTAAGTGAATCTATTTATTTATTTGTTTGTTTTGATTTTTATACTGCCCTTCTCCCGAAGGACTCAGGGTGGTGTACAGCCATAATAAAAACACATAGACAAGAATACTAAAAACCCTTAAAAACATTAAATAAATCAGCTGACTAAAAATTAAAATTTGCAGTTTAAAAATTTAAAACCAAAGTAAAAGTAAAAGAGGGCTCAGGACAAACCTGGCTTGGGTAAATAATAAGGTCTTTAGGGCCCGACGGAAGGCCCAGAGATCTGAGATAGTCCGTATTTTCAGAGGAAGTTCATTCCAACAGGCTGGAGCTGGCACAGAGAAGGCTCTCACTCTGGGAGTCGCCAGCCGGCATTGTCTGACTGACGGCACCCTGATGCAGCCCTCTCTGTGCGAGGGTACTGGCCTGTGGTAGTAGGCGTTCCTTCAGATATCCTGGTCCCATGCCATGGAGCGCTTTAAAGGTCATAACCAAAACTTTGAAGCGCACCCGAAAGATGACAGGCAGCCGGTGCAGTTTGCGCAGGAGGTGGGTCACATGGGCACGGCCACTAGCCCCCACAATCCCCCGCACGGCCACATTCTGTACCATCTGCGGTCCTCGGGTACGGTTCTGGCTCCCCCATTGACTTTGCTTGTCAGAAGTTCGCAAAAGGTGATCACATGACCCCAGGACGCTGCAACCGTCACAAATATGGGTCAGTTGCCAAGCATCTGAATTTTGATCATGGGGATGCTGCAAAAGTCGTAAGTGTGAAACATGGTCATAAGGCACTTTTTTCAGTGTTGTAACTTTGAATGAACACTAAATGAATTGTTGCAAGTTAAGGACTATCTGTACAGCAGAACCTTTCAAAAACCGTACGGGGGGATTCACTCAAATACAGGAATGACATTTACAGTGGGAAGGGTATGACCTGTCAACTGGTCTTCAAAAGCCCCCTCCTCAGGGACTTCCGGTGGCTCTGCAGATGCTGCAAGGTGAACTCTTCGGGTCCACCAGCCCCGCAATCGCATTAGCTGCTTTGACAGCTGACAATCAGCTGTCAAGTGGCGGAAAAACCTTTCCCCCAGGAGAAGAGGGAAAGGTGAGCAGCCAGATCTGGGTAGAGCTCCCCTAGTGCCCCTGAATTTATTCCTGGGGCTGAAAAGATGAGAGCTCCCCAGGCAGATCTGGAAGAAGCTCCGCATCCAGGACAATTCTGCTTTAAGCAGAAGGAGGAATCGCGACCATCTCTGATCAAGATCTTTCAAACCAAAGTTTACTGGAACAGACGGAGCAGAAACAGAATTGCTGGCAAGTACTTTTTTCTTTCAACTTAGCTCAGTGAAAAAAAGTTTCCTTCTAAGAGAAACTGAAGAAACAATGTACCAAAGATGGTGCAGGCTTGATGAAAGACTGTGAAAATGAAAGTGATCAAGCTAGCAGTGAAAGCCCTTTGTTTAAAACGAAACGTTCGTTAATAGATTTAAGCTGTGGATTTTATACCCAAAGAAAAATAGAGGACCGACGTCTAAGTGAAATATTTATAAAGAAAAAACTGATTTATAAAGAAATTTTAACCAGAAGTGGAATATTTAAATTTGGACTTTTAATGACTCTTAAAGAACATTAAAGTGGAACATCTAAATTTGGACTTTTCAACTTTTTTCTTTAAACTGGAATATTTAAATTTGGATCTTTCAAACTTTTATTTTCTCCTTTCCTTAAAAAGGAAAAATTTAAAAGAAAAAGAAATGACTGATTTATAAAGAAGTTTAAAGTAGAACATTTTAATTTGGACTTCTTAAAACTCCTTCTTCTTCTTCCAATTATTGAAAGCCTTTGTTCAAAGTAGAACTGTGTACTAAACCTACTGGATCTTATATTTAAAAGAAAAGGATTTTTAAAGAAATTTTAAGAGGAACTTTTAAATCTGGATTTCTGAATT
>JANHFO010002265.1:67686-81119 GCA_032468095.1 Pareas carinatus | reverse complement strand
GATGGTCGCGACGCTTCCTTCTGCTTAAAGCAGAATCGTCCCAGATGCGGAGCTTCTGCCAGATCTCCCTGGGGAGCATTCACCCTTTCAGCCCCAAAATTAAATTCAGGGGCCCTAGGGGTGCTCTATCCAGATTTGGCTGCTCACCTCTCCCTCCTCTCCCGAAGGAAAGGTTTTTCCGCTGCTTGACAGCTGATTTTCGGCTGTCAAAGCGGCTAACACAATTGCAGGGCTGGTGGATCCGAAAAGCCCATCTTGTAGCGTCTGCGGAGCCACCGGAAGTCCCCAACTCTTAATGGAGATGGAGCATGCCCTTATAATGATTGCCAAGTGGATATTTTGCTGCAGTTATTGAGAAGGCCAAGTCAGACAGAAAAACAATGGGATGGAAAGGGAAGAGAAACCTCCCCTACTAACAATGCATTAGTTTCTTCATGTTTATAGGATTTTTATACAGATCTAGTTAAATTATATATGAAAATATGTTTAGATAACTTCAGCAATCTCTACATCTGTCTGAATACCAACTAAGAAGGAAGACTGAAACTATCAGCTCTACAAAGTTATAAAATTTGTTTGGACCATTTAAGAATACCCTATTACATTGATTATAAGACATGTTTTTTCATATTTTGGTGTCTCTGTATTCATGGTGCATCTTATATTCTATGGCATCTTACCTGGGTAAAGGGTTCTTTATTTTTCTATATCTAACAGAAAAATAAGGATGTGTCTTATAATCGATGGTATCTTATAATTGATGTAATATGGTAATTTTGGCAAATTGGTACAGCTCTTAGGAAGGGCCCTGGTGGCACAGAGGTTAGAATGTAGTATTACAGGTTAACTCGGCCCATAGCCATGAGCTCAAGGCTGAATCAGCTGTCTATCCTTCCGAGGTCAGTAAAATGAGTACCTAGATTGTTGGAAGTAACACGCTGATATTTGTAAACCACTCAGACAGTGCTATAAAGCATCGATCGCCAACATTTTGGACCTCAGGGACCACTAAATTCATAATTTTAAATCTCGCAGACCACTAATATGAATTTTGTTAAAAGATACATACATTTGTAAAATATTAATCAGAGGACTTCCATTTTATTAATAGAAAAGACACCTATTTAATATAACAAAATTTAAAAGGCTTATTTAATCATAACAAAATCTTTAAAGGTTGTTTAATTGTAGCAAAATTATTAAAGTTAGTTTAATTATTACAAAATAATTGAAGCCTATTTAACTATTTCACATTTATAGTGTGATATTTTTTCCTGAGAGAGAGAGAGAGAATTGCGGCTGGCGCTCACCAGCTGCTGCTGCTACTGCTCCGTCCATCACCGTGAAGCCATGAGGGTAAAGAACTGCAGATGCTGCTTACGCTTATATTTAATATAGTGAGGTGGAGTAGGGGCAGGGCCAGGCGCATCTTATTGGACATGCACGGCCCATGGACCATCCACTTTCCATCATAGAAATGTAGTATGTCAGAAGGAATTCTGACTCCTCTTTGGGGCCTATTCTATCTTGGTACCATTTTTTAAAATATTCATGGGCAATGCCAGCTGTAAGATATGCGATGATGACCCTAAACAAATTGACTGATGGTGCCACCTTTCACTGATGTGAAAATCTGCTTTTTTCGAATGAATTGGCATCCCCTAAGCTTTGACGCCCCAGGTCAGTGCCTATTCAGCCTTAGCCTAAAGCTGGCTGTTTATAGCACTGGAACTTTGGAAAGAAATAAATATCAAATATTTACATTTGGGGTTTAAAGGTCAAAGATTTGGAATTTCATTTTAGAAATTTGGAATCAATCCAAGTGTGAAGAACTTTGTATTTATCATCTACAAGGAGTAACTAAGATTATTTTTCTCTGATGGAAACATTTTAGTATATCTAAATTAAAATTCTCGATGAAAGACATGCTTATCCTATCTATCATGAATTGACTTTCTACCCACACTGGAGGAAAACTGATTAATATAATTCCATATAGTCAAACTTTACTTTGATATTTAAGATTTTACTATTGTATACTTAATTATTTTGATATATAGAGGTTGTGTTTTCTTTTTTCTCTACATTTTAGTTATTTTCTAATTTATTATGTTTTGCTTTTTTGTATTATCATTGTTTTCTCTTTTCTGGCTGATCCAAAAGCCATACATTTTTCCCTAAAAGACACAAGTGTGGACATCTCAAACTTTTGAAAATAAGAACAATCCAGGATTTTAAGTTGGTTTTGACAAGAATTTTAGAAGTAAAGAAAGAAATTGTAAGTAACAGGCAACTTTTCTTGATTTGTAGAACAAGCTTAAGGAAAAAATAGAATTGTCTGAGATTTCTGGCATTTTGCAAGTGATTCATGAAAAAGAAAGCTTGGGAATTGCTGGTATAAACAATAGGGAGTACAACCTGATTTTAACATAGGTGTTTAATATAGACTCCCATTATTTTCATGATGAGTGGCAACAGAATAAATTATTCAATAAATTAGGTAAATCTTCTACATTTGGATTATTTTCAAAAATAGCTTTACTTGGAAAACCATTTCTTTCTTTTAAAGTGTTACCCTCCACTCAACCCAGCTATCTATTAGTATGGGTTTGGTGAAGAGTACAATAATGACCATGAGCCTAATCCGATTTTTAAAAAGAAACAGAAAGAAATCTGTACAAACACTTAAAGGAAATACTTTATTATGCCCTAATTTATTCTTGCTTATCATCCACATTCAGACAAATATACAGAACATATTTAATTAAAGTCAGAAGTTTAATGAAAATAGAAATAGCAATAACATCAATAAGACTGAATTGATCAAGTATTCTAATATATAACTTTCACTAGAAAAAAAGCAATAACAGAAATAGGTGGTCAGAGACTTCATCAGGGAAGCAACATGAAGAAGAGTGATGAAACTACAGTGGCCAAAATAATAATGCCAAGCATTTTGACCACCTCACATATATGTACGATTTAGATTTTTTATTTCTTACCTCTGGATTTGGGAAAATAGTTTTAGAGCTTTCATTTTATTTATTTATTATTATTTATTATTTAGACATATATACCACTTAGCAATGCTTTACAGTACTCTCTAAGCGGTTTACACAGTCAGCATATTGCCCCCAACAATCTGGGTCCTCATTGTACCAACCTCGGAAGGATGGAAGGCTGAGTTAACGTTGAGCTAGTGAGAATCGAACTGCTGAACCTTTGATGGCTAATGGCAGATGGCAGTCAGAAATAGCCTGCAGTGCTGCTTTTAACCACTGCACCATCCTGGCTCGTTTTCCTTTTTTAAAATGGATTTAGGATTTCAGGATTTATACTGCAGTTTGTGGGTATGTGTTTTTGCCTCAACATTTCAGAAAATTTCACCCTTGGGGATTGAAAAATGGAGATTATCACATGTTTTCCCATGCAGATTATAATCTGCATGTGAAAATTCAGCCTAATCTTAGATAAATAATTCCCTTCCTAACATGAGTTCAGGACCCAATTACAAAATTCTGCTTTGTTTTTTTCTGTTCTCTACTGTTTTTTTCCTCTTGCTTTTAAATTACCTTTTGTCAGGTTGCTCATACTTAAGTGAATGTTCTTCTTGAAATAAAATTATGTTAATTATGTTTCAGTATGTTATTTCTTCATACAGCATATAATTAACCTGTGGAATTAATTAACATAAGATTGGTGATGGCTACTAACTTGTATGACTTGAAAGGAGATTGAATAAACTCATGAAAGATAAATCTTTTTTGAGATTCAATGTTATTCTGGGGTTAGGGACATTCCACCTCCAAGTATCAGTTGCAAAGAAAGAACAGAAGATTCTTGCTTGCAAGTACTCTAGAGACATCTGGTTGACAAATAATGGAAAAAAACATTCTTTCTAAAACTTACAGTGAACAGAAAAATAATAAGCAATTTACATGCATTTCATAAAGCTGTAATATTGATTTGTTGTTTCTTCCCTGTTTTTCTATAAAACTTATCAAGTCAGCCTAAAACAACAGAATTACCAACAATAATGTAATGGTTTTAAGAAAGAAACAGATTTTTAAAACTTTAAGTAAAGTAATATGCCAGGGAAATTTACTGAAATTAAACCATATTATCTGTGACTGAACAATAATTGGACCAAAAATGTTCTATATTCTACACTTCCAAATTCTGGATATTAAAATCACAGAGGTCTTCTATTCAGTAGCCACAAAGAAATTGTATTTGTTTAAATAATAATATAGTAAACATAAAAAACACATTCAATTATAATGAAATAATGCTGTTAATTTTTTATTTAATATATTTATTTTTTTAAATAAAGTTTTGTTTTAAAATGTATATAAATAATTATTCAGAGTCAAAATAGGTGATACATATGCCACCTTTGGCTGCCTTAGTTAATCCTACGTAACTATATATTATTAAAGTACATAAACTGTGTGTTTGTTGAAACTATTCATTTAAAGTTGCATTCAGGACTGTTGTTGGAGCTTGAGAGTTGGGGTATGTGAGGCAGGAATTGGTCCACTGGAAAAAAAATAAGAATGCCCTGTCCTTGAGAGGGTGGGGCAGAATCTCAGCCATTCAATTAACAGGGTATTTTTTTCCGTTAACAAAATATACCTTGAATCAATTATTCTTTATAATAATGCAAATTTAGTGCAACGTTTCCTCCTCCCCCCGTTTTATCATTTTAAAGAGACTTTACTTCTCAAACAGAGAAGAGCGGTTCTGTCAGTAATGAGTTTTCCTATTAATCGATCAAAGCAGTTACTTCCCCAATTGTCAGAAAAACACTAGGCTATGAAGAATAAATCCATTGGGAAAAAATATTTTTAACTCCAAAGTTGTTTTAAATGGCTTGAGATTTATTCTTTTATAATACGTCTCCTGCAATGAAGAGTTTATGTAGTATTCCAGTTAAAAGACAATGGGTTTAAGAACCCATTCGGTCTCAGTCTAATCTGTATTACGGATGATGTACTAGGGATATCACTCTCAGGTTTCTGGAGGAAGAGGAGGAAATAATATAACCCTAAATGTGAAAGCTGGACTCCTGCTTCATTTCATTAAACCTCTTTTAGGAACAACAAATCTGCAGCATTCACTCAAACCAGGAATCTACCTCTATCATTTGGTTGAGGATATTCAAAGCAACAGCAACAGCAGATGGAGAACTATAGGCAAGGAATCCCCTGAGCATATTTATGACTGCTTTGCAAACTAAAAGGAAAGTCTGGAGGGCTTGTCAGAATGAAGAATGTGTTTTAAATTCATCTAGAGAAGGGATGACTTTTAAATATATATAGCAAGAAGTCAAAAGCACCAGCCTAAAGATGGCAAGTGAGACCTTGCCGAAACGTCGCCAAGAGACTTTCCACTCTACACGGGAAAAGACCCGAACACACTTGGACCTATATATATATTGTGATCAGAAGATTATGTTCTGCCAGCTCATACTGATTCTTGATTGACTGCGACATCACTGAACAGAACAATTTTGGCATTCAAAATATATTTTGTTATATTTTGAGGAAGGGTTTTGTATAAGGGACCCAACTTCTGAATGATGAAAACACATGGTTCAATAACTTGCTCCACCAAATGAACTAGAAAATTCTAGAAAACCACCAATGTAGTAGACTCTTTCTGTGTGCTTTTACTTTGGAAGTAACAGCGGTTCCTGGACTTTGACTAGAATTCTAAAGCCAAGTCTTAAAAACAACAGGCAGAGATGGGCAAAAGACGACAAAGGGTCCACATAAAAGAAAGACACCAGCTTTCATTTTAGCAGTTATTAAGCTTAAGTATGATGACCCTATATATAATTCTTTTCACGTTGTTGTCAAAGTCACAATTCATCAACTAATGAAAATCCTCTGGTATGATCAATTTATTCCAACTAGCTACTTTCCAAGATTGAAACTTTTTTGTGAGCAACAACTACAAAATTTTACATAACCAAGAATCCCGTAGTCATGATGTAGTAATGCATGAGGAAGAATTGGAGGCATTAGCTGTTTTTTATATTATTGAGAGTTTTTTTATATATGAAAATAGGAAACGAAAATCTGTTGGAGGCTTAGTCCACTTATGTCACTGAATTTTCTGATGAAAGCTGGCAAAAAAGGCATGACTTTACAATTTGCAATTATATTTTTGTGGCACCTGGAAGATGCAAAAGGAGAACTAGGCTGCTAATCACAGGTTGCCCATTCCAAATACAGTCCAACACATATGGAAGGTACCACGTTGGAGAAAACATTTTTAGGAGATGAATAAACAGACTTGGAATAAATTTAGCTTCCTGTGTTGTTACATTTTTAATGTATACTCATAGCAAACCATCCAACAATTGATAATTATAATTAATGAAATGATAACCCTGAATACATGAAGGCATTTTTAATGAATAGAAAATCATTCAACAAAGCATGAAGGAGTTATAAAATGGCACGAAAATCAGCATTCATTACTTTGTTACAAAAGGCAGAAGGAACTTGAGGTTTCATGCTGGCCATTGGTTTTATACAGTATGTACTTCAAGAAGATAGAGAATGTTTCAGATATCACAAGTTTTTATTGTTTTGATTATTTTTTAAAGTCACAGCCATTTAGTGAAATTAGCTTATTGCATAATGTGAGCCGATTTTTCCTGTTTCACATACTCAAGATTACACTTGTGCTGCATGGATTTTGCATTTGCTAGATGATGAAGGATTCGCTATGAAAGCAATCAAGAACACACCAGTCCCTTCTTCATATTCATCTCTCTTTCTTTTTGCATCTCCCATCTTCTTTCTTTTTTCCCCTCAACTCAGATGTCAGAGAGCTGGTTCACTAATGCAGTTCAGTTGATTTTGCAATCTTAAAGCAGTGTCTGTTTGCATGCTAATTATCCTTAGAGCCCAGCCTGTAAAATGGGCTTGTTCACTAAACTCTATGAATAGGGAAACAAGCACAGCTGGCCTATTCATAATCAACATAAAAATAGATTTAGCAGTTAACATATTAAACATTATCATTTCAACTACTAACATAAATCAGTTACAGTTATGGGCCCAGAGCTACTGTTACTGCTCTTCAGGGATATGATCTGAAAGGGAAAGGAAACAATCCCATAATAATGGATGTTATAATAGGCTTGTAGGGATGGTTAGGGGTATAACAGCTTGTGCACATTTTTCTTCCTTCCAGAAAGCCATCAAAAGCTATCTTATATCAAATCAGATTGTCTATCTATCTCAATATTGCCTACATTGATTTGCATTGGTTCTTCAAGGTCAGGCAAGGCTTATCCAGCCCTTCTAGCGATGGTAGGGATTGAATCAGGGATCTTCTTCATGTAGCCTTTAAGTTTTCTTACTGTGGATTGAACATATGCCAAGAACAAAAGCTGCTACCAGAGCCACTGCTAAAATAATAGCTCTGTTTCCATTCCTAATTATTAAACAACTAAACATTAAATCAAAAGTTAAATTAATCAGATTTCAAGTGGATATATAAAATTAGGATAGCATTCCACCTTTAACCATGACTTCCGCCTTTAACCATGAATTTAAGATACAAAAGCAAAAATAAGTTTATAGACACCTGGTCAAAATCATTTTAGAGATTCTGTGTTCCCATAGCTGTGGTAACAGAATGCAGAGCTAGTGCAGAACAATCTAGTTAAGTATATGACAGCTAAGCATGGACTAATATAAAGATGCAGTCCAAAAGCTGATCAGGCACTAGTAAGGAAGCTTTTGGTTACAACCGTTCCTCTGCTGTGAACTCAGTCAATGACTTTATGCAAATCTCTCAATCTCAGTCCTTGTTGGTAACAATAATAATCTGATAACTTTCAATGCTATTGTAAGGATTATAAAATAGTGTACTAAAATGTTAGGAAGTTATATAGAAATAGTGGACCAGCGAAATGCTGTGGATATAATTTACTTGGACTTCAGTAAGGCATTTGATAAAGTAGACCACAATCTTTTACTTGATAAGATAGAAAAATGTGGGTTAGACAGCATCACCACCAGATTTGTAACTGGGTAACCAATCTCACTCAATATGTAGTCCTTAATGGAACTGCCTCTAAATGGAGGGAAGTATGCGATGGGGTAGTACAAAGCTCTGTTTTAGGCCCAGTACTCTTCAACATCTTCATCAATGATTTATTTGGAGGAGGCAATCGATGGGGACCTTGTCAAATTTGCAGATGACACCAAGCTGGCAGGAATAGCCAGCATTCCAGAAGATAGGTTTAAGATACAAAAGGATCTTGATAGACTTGAAAATTCAATGATGAAAAAGGTAAGGTTCTACATTTAGGCAAGAAAAACCCAGTGCACAGGTATAGTATAGGTGGTACCAGGCTCAACATTTGTAACTGTGAAAGGGATCTTGGAGTCCAGTAGACAATCAATTAAATACAAGCCAGCTGTGTGCTGACGCTGCCAAAAAAGCCTGCCCAGTTCTAGGCTCCATTAACAGAAGGATAGAATCAAGATCATGTGAAATGTTAATACCACTTTATAATGCCTTGGTAAGACCACACTTGGGATACTGCATCCAGTTTTGGTCGCCACGATGTAAAGATTATGTTGAGACTCTAGAAAGGAGGCAGAGAAGAGCAACAAAGATGACTAGGGTACTGGACGCTAAAACATATAAAGAACGGTTGCTGGAATTGGGTACGTCTAGTTTAATGAAAAGAAGAACTGGGGATGACATGATAGCAGTGTTCCAGCATCTCAGGGATTGCCACAAAGAAGAGGGAGTCAAGTTATTCTCCAAAGCACCTAAAGGCAGGACAAGAATGGATGGAAATTAATCAAGGGGAGAAGCAGCCTAGAACTAAGGAGAAATTTCCTGACAGTTGGAACAAGTAATCAGTGGAACGACTTGCCTCTAGAAGTTGTAAATGCTCCAACACTGGAGGTTTTTAAGAGGAGAATGGACAACCATTTGTCTGAAATGGTATAGGGTTTCCTCCTGAGCAGGAGGTTGGACCAGAAGACCTCTAAGGTCCCTTCCAACTCAATTGTGAAAAAAGTACACGCTACCCTATGGCTAGTCTTAAAAAAAAATAGCAGATCTATCTTTTTCTCAATGAATATTAATAGATATTGAATTTATGAGTTATTGAACTAAATGATACTTTTATGGAACAACGTAACACTATTCATTGTGATTTTTCAATGTTATTTTGAAATTGCCAACTTTTGAAAAAACGTTTTGTTATGAATCATAAATATCAGATTCTTACATTTGAATCCATATATTAAAATCAGTTGGGAAACAAAAATGTTTTATAACTTTATAAATTTTAGTTTGGATCAATTTGAGTTTTTTATTTTAATCCCTCATTTCATATTATCTGTACACCGCCCTGAGTCCTTCGGTAGAAGGGCGGTATATAAATCCAATCAATCAATCAATCAATCAATCAATCAATTATTCTGTTCTGTTATATAAAGACATGTTAAATATTGTTAGTATGTCTCAGCAGGTGTCAAGATGTGGTTAACCTAGTCTGGTCTGCAAATTTATGCAATATTGAGACTTATTTAAACATGGATGGAATTATTAGAGCTTGTAGATTAGACTAAAAATCTGGGGGGTGGGATCCTGTAAAAAAACCAGAAGCAAGCATTGTATACTTGCAGAGAAAAGGAAATATTGCCTCTCTATATTTTAATAGTTATACTATTCAAACTGACACTACTTTCTTCTGGCACTGATGATGTTTACCTGATTTGGGTCATGAAACGTCTGTCAGAAAACAACCAAGCTCCGGGAGCACCATAGACCCCTCATTTCAACCCTGAGCTACAAATATTCTCCTTATCGGTACTACCTTCTTCATTCTGATCTTTTCCAGGGATATTTTTGGCATTTAAAGATAACATGAAACCATATTAGAATGTGGAGTCTATTTTGATCACATTTCCCACGTCTTAAAAATAGCTGTTTTAGTAGAAAGCTATATGGCCATTAGATAAACCACAGAAGATACTGGGGTCTTCAGGAGGTGTATCTTAGCTTCTGTCTAAGCCACTCACCCAGATAACTTCCTATCTGTGGCTTGTAGCGGTGGCCACATCTCAAAGCAAGCAACAGAACTGTTTCTCTATATGTTGGAAGTTCATATTGGAAGTACTTATAAGGCTTTAACTTCAAGGGTTATTATACCTGTGCTACTAGGTATGTACTGATTTCTGCATTTAGTGAAAAGAATTTTAGCTCAATGTTCATTGATAGCAATGCCCTCAAATGACCTCCCCTTTTTAAGGTGCAACAGGCTCATCAAGCTTAAGGGATAAAAAATAGAGACCTCGCTTGAAATCCAGGCAGCAGCAGCAGTGGCAGCACAACTTTTCATTTGACTAATGTAGGCCCATTTGTTATGGCTGACATTAATGCTCTATGCCATCCATCTCTGACTCTTTAAATTATCATTTTATGGCTGAAATCTTTTTTCATAATTGATAAAAATCTGCTTTTTATACCCCGTGTTATTAAAAATATATGGAGTTCATTCATTTTTAGTTTTAATATAAATGTAGTTTTTATTGATGTGTACTTGAAAAGCTCACTGAGAGAGTAACAAAGAAAGTGAAAACAGCAATCCTGCCCTACCAGTTTTAAACTTCGGCTGAATTCTTGATTTAGCCTCTTAAAAATTTCTTTTCTGTTGCATTCAGAGTTAGAAGAGTTTTGTAGGCATCTCAGGTATCTCAACCAAATGAAGAACATTATATATAACATACACTTTTGCCTGTTTCTGGTAAATTATATTCATTTTGTAACGCTTCAGAAGTTTTACATATATAATTAACTGTTAAATAATGCTTTTTATACCATTTCCCATGCCAAAACCATTTTCTTCCACCATTTTTCATAAGGATTATTTCAACTGTCAAGATAAGTGCTTAAATATTATTCTATGAGGTAGGCAAGAAAGTGTTATAGATCACATTCCTATTACTTGCTGATAAGAATTTGTTGTTGCTAGTTGATTGTTTTAAAAACTACCCCTGGTCAAGTTTTCATTGCACTTACTTTTATCTGATTTTTTAAAATGCTATAATTATTTTATGTGGATGCAGTCTTACCTTTACTTGTCTGGTACTAATTTTCATTTAACATAGTGGGTCCCACTCATTAGTAAATATGCATATAATAACATTGAATTCAAATTCTATTCACCAAAAGAGAAACCTGGTACATTGTCTAATATCTTACTACACAGAACATTGCAGAGTCTGGTAAATCACTATTTAAACAACCTCCTATGATTGTGTTCTGAGATATGAGACATTCTGCAGGGGTCACAAGTAACCTTGTAAAAATATTATTTTAAAGTAGTATCTTTCTACCAATTAAAAATTCTTTTTAATACTTATGTAGCATATTAGCTCCAATATTTCAATAAAATGCTGATCTTTTCAAATTTCAACATATGCACTAATTTGCGAGGTTCAGTTCATAAATAAAATAAATAAAATTGACTAAAGATTGCTTCGGACATCTACATTCAGATTACAAGAGATTTTTCAGATAAAACATGGAAATCAACATGCAACTGAGAGCTTTTCTAATGGTCCCACTTGTTAATAAGTGACTTCTAAAAATAAACGGACTCATGCTGGCATGCATATTATAAATACTATGTCAATTAAAAAAAGACAGGAAAGTTATAAAAACAGGAAATGTGTATAATCGGTATAATCTCTGTTGCTCTGAATAAAAGAGCAGTACAGTAGAAGACATACATATATACAAATTATCTGTAGACTCAAACGCACCAAGTTAAGTTTAAGAAACAGATACTATTGTGATTAAAAGATCTTATTTTACAGGAAATTAATTTTAATTCCTACTTATTAATTCAATTAATACTAATTTAATGTTTTTGAAGTAGGACTTCTAGGATGTTTATATCTTAGATATGCAGGCAAGTGGATCCTATACAAACATTTGAAGGGTGATCTCCAGAATGGTTTCAGTTGGAGTTGACAGTCTTTTGAGGTTGACAAGGTGGGGAAACTGGGCATTGCACGGAAATTTTGTCTGTGTATTTTTTTTTCCGTGGGGGTTGGTAATCTTGTATTCAGGTTTATCTGTATTTGGTTAAGTACATAAAAAGAAGATATCTGTCCGTCAAGCAAAACAAGAAAGAAATATGATATAACTACCAGTGTCCATAAAGTGTCAATATTATATGGGTAAAAAGGAACACTTTTAATAGGTTACTGTTAACTCTGCTTTGTTGCAAGACAGAGTTTATTTACTTTAGAGATACAGTTGGGAATATATATTTGAATATTGTTGAACATATTTATTTGCATATTCAATATTATATTTCCCAATTTGATAGTTGATTTCTTTTCTTTAAGTTTGGAACTTCATGGCTAACGTGTCATTTGGCGCTCAAGTATCTTGCACAAGAGAAATAATTAACCTCTTTTTTTCACTTCTTAAATTTTCTGTTAAAGATATCTGAGTCTCAATACACATATAAGTTCAATTTACTTGGTATTGGACTACTCTTTTATTTTGGTCACATCACTAACCAGCTGCTGTCAGAGTCTTGCCAATTAAATTACTGGAAAAGCCAGACTACCAGTACAAAGTAGCATTACAAAAACAGTGACATATTAAAAATAAAGCAAAAGAAACTCCTATCTTTTATCTGTTATTTATAAACAAATCTTTAAAGCTTTGTCATTCAGTCCTGATTTTTTTTTAAGTTTCATTAATAACTACCAGAAACCACAACATGTATATTTTAATCTTAGTCATTTTACATTATTTTTAAACAGCTTGGTCTTTCATTCCTTCAAATAAGGTCCAAGAAGTGGATTTCTTATCGCTTTTTCTTTCTTTCAAGAACTTCTTCACTAGTTTAACATGTGTCTTTTGTAAATCCAAGATAAGAAACCTTTCCAAGTTATGCTTCTAATTTATTTTTTGTATGTCTCCTTTAATTATTAATACATCAGACATTTTGTTTGTAAAACAATTTCAGCAATTTTTCCACATGGCTCTTGTAATCTGTCATTTTAAAATCCATTTTCGGATCCACATTTAGCTCAGCTTCAGTCTCTATATTACCTAGTAAAATCTGTTCCTCTTCTGTAGTCTCTGTTAAATCCATTTCTATTGTGCCAGACAGCCTTAAAAGTAATATCTGGGTAATTTGTTCCCAAATATTCATGATTTCTTCTATATCAGTGATGGCAAACCTTTTGGAGACCAAGTGCCCAAACTGCAACCCCAAAAGTCACTTATTTATTGCAAAGTGCCAACACGGCAACACATGCCCCCCCATGGCCATTGATGACCCCCCGCGATCCACCCACAGTCATCAGTAACCCCCCATGAACCTCTGCAGCCATTGGTGCTCCCCGCTGTCATCGGCATCC
>JANHFO010002265.1:42028-54304 GCA_032468095.1 Pareas carinatus | reverse complement strand
TGATGAAGTTTGTTCTTCATCTGAGCAGGTCAGACTGAAGCAAACTGGTTTTAACTTTGAGAGTTGCAAAATCCCCTAAGAATGTCATGCCAACTGCTATAAATAATATTTCAACAATCCTTCACCTAGAACCCATTAGCAGAAGTTGTTTCATTAGCCCTTCATCACAGCCATCTATGCAAAACAAGTCCAAAAATTAAAATAAGTAAGTAAATATAAATTTAAATTTTAAGTTCATATATTCCGAATCCCTACAACCAAGTGTCTACGGTCAATATGACAAATATCATTTTCTTTCTGTGTCAACCTGTGCAAGTGGCGAACTTTCTTCTGGTCTAGCAAAGTATTACAAATTAAAGATGCAGTGGCACAAAACATACTGTTACATTAGAATTTGAAGGATTGCTAGAGCACTTCGTGTTGTAATTCATGAGAACTCATAATGTGGTTCAGGTACATGACATTTAGACATGAGGAAAATCCTTCTTTTCTTTTTTTCCAAAGTGACTGTGCAAATTTTTACATCAGATTTCTAACATGAACCCAAATTGAAAATATCATGAAGATAGAGGAGATGACATTCAGGAGATGCAAATCCTCTGGTCGTTTTGACCTATACTTTCTTCCATTGTAGCTTGATATATACACAGATTGTGCCACATGCCAGCTTCATTTTGCTCCAAGCTTCATCATTTGTGTTCTGATTAATTCTTATTTACTAATGACCTTGTAGTTTAATCTGCCTTTTACTAATTAAAAACATTAGCTAACTTGATTTGAGGTAAATAACTAATATAAGTATCTGAGTGGCAATTAATGTATTAAGAAAAAGGTATAATGTATATAGGGAGACGTTGGTTTCTAAATACGAGTAAGACACAATAGATTCTTCATAGAAGAATTTTTCATAGAAGGCATTTTTAGAAAAACTTGGTACCTTTAAGTTTTATTTATTTTTTAGTGGATCATCTGAAATCCTGACAACTGCTACTTTCTGTGCACATCTACAAATATGGTTGTTTATGGGAAGTTAGGGCTACCAAAACAACTGGACTAAAAGCGTTGAGACAACCGCTGAATGACATCAACAACAGATTGAAGTCCTCAATACCATGAGCCTGAGAAACTCCACCACCAGATTGCTGAGAAAAGTTATATCTGAAGGAAACCAGGCACCGCTCATCACCTGCCCAATACCATCCCAACAGTGAATCATGGTGGTGGCATCAGTATGCTGTGGGGGTGTTTTTCAGCAGCAGGGACCAGGAGACTGATCAGGGTTGAGGGAAAGCTGAATGGAGCAAAGTACAGGGATATCCCCAATTAAACCGGTTCCACAGCGCTCAGGATCTCAGACTGGGTCAAAAGCGCACTTTCCAACATGACAACAATCCTAAGCACACAGCTGAGACAACACAGGAATGGCTTTGGGACAACTCTGTGAATGTCCTAGAGTGGCCCAGCCGGAGCCCAGACTTGAACCCTATTGAACATCTTTGAAGGAGCCTGAAAATGGCTATTAACTGACTGTCGCCATTCAACCTGACTGAGCTTGAGAGGATTTGTAAGGAAGAATGGCAGAAAATTCCCCATTTCAGGTACAAAGCTTGTCGCACCATACTCAAAAAGATTCAAGGCTGTAATTGCTGCCAAAGGTGCTTCAACAAAGTACTGAGTGAAGGTTCTGAACACTTATGCCAATGTGATATTTCAGTTTTTTCTTTTTAATAAGTTCAGACATTTCTAAAATTCTGTTTTCACTTTGTCATTATGGGGTACTGAGTGTAGATTAATGAGGAAAAAAATGAATTTCAACAACTATAGAATCAGACTGCAGCATAATAAAATTGACAAAAGTGAAGGGGGTCTGAATACTTTCTGAATGCTTTGTACATATACAGTACAAAAGAACTTGCATTGGTCAGTGTGACAAACATTTGGATCCTGGTGATGACTTCATCCATCCCTGAGAAATTTGGGGTATTCAGTTCATCTCTCCACCAAAAGGGTATAAAATTTCAAAAAGCAATTTTCATTAATGGCATAAATTATCTTGCAATTCTTTTATTAATTCTCTTTCAGTCTAATGGGAAAAAACTTACTTTTAAAATGTCTTCCAAAGGAAAAGAGTAATTTAATAATATTTGTTCATAATGATTTTGCATTAGTTTAGGCATGAGTAACCATGGGTATATAAGAATGTTTGTCTTCATTGTGCTATCGTCTAGGTGGTTGGCAGTTTTTAACTTCCTATGCTTTAATTAAATCCCATGAGAAGACATTATAAGGTTGGAAACTCCTCCCAGTAGGCTTTTCAGATTCAGAAGTGTGGGTGGCTACAAAAGCTTCAGAATGATGGAAGGATTTGTAACAGAAAACAGCACCATCAGTAGCAGCTTCTGTTAACCCCATCAGTAAAGTCAATTTTTTAAAAGAGAGCAATTTAAAATAAATACCTGAACACCAACAGAGTAAACTAAGATAAGATAAACTACTTTTGGAAAGGGAAAAAAACCTTGATTAAGTTGCAGTAATATTTCTTTGCACAGTGCTGCTTTCAAGCAGCAACCATCTAGCTTTTGAGCTGAATGTTTGGGGTCACTTGTCAAAAAGTTGGCACTTTTTAAAACAAGTGTTAACTCACAAAAAGCATTTTTTTAGCGTTCTGAAGAATATTACTGTGATGTGATAAATGTTGCTAATTTCATTTGGAAAAATTAATCTGCAGTTACATATTTCACTCATAATGAAGTTCCCTCAAATTATTAGCAACCATACAATTTAGCACATTCTTATCTGGTCAGACTTAATAGTCAATAGTAGTCAACCTTTTATTAAAGCTTCCTGTTCCACAAACCTGAAGAAAATTCTTTCTCTATCTGACACCTAAAGTGATATGTATATTTTTATAGCCTTGTCCTCAACAGCACCTAACCACACACAAAAAAAATGCACTGCCAACATCATTTGCTAGTTGTGTCCTAACAACACTGCCTTCATCTCATCCTTGATTCAGGGATGAGACAGGCTTAAGTAATTCATAACTGAAGAAATGCAATGTTTCCCATTATCATTCACGATAAATAAACTTTGTTGGGCTTTGTCATCCTTTATCTTGGAGGAAATTCAGGTGACTAGTAGTGACTAGGGACAGCAATGTGAATAGTAAAATGTCATGCCAATGCAATTTTCTGCCAACTCAGAGTTGAGTGAATAGCACTTTTTAACTGTAAAGGAAAGCCCTATAGCTATAGAAGTTCCTTTCCCACCTATGGCAGTGATGGTTCATCATAGCATAAACCACAGACTGGTATTGTTATTCTGTCATTATCCTGAACAAAGCACTCTCTATTGATCTGCATCACAAGTAAATATTGTGTAAAATCATCATGCCTGGCACGATATACTGGACACTCTGCTGATGATCACTAGAAGTAAATTTCTGATCATCACTGTGATCTTGTTAGTCTCTGGTGTGAGAAGCTGGCTGTGAAGGGCAGGCTTCATAAAAAAATTACCGCATACTTTGGTGCACTTGGTGTTTTTGAATTTATGTAACCCCATCACTACAGCAATTTTTGGACCTTACCTACAAAGGCAACAAAGAAAATTCCTTTTTATTATTCTCTTTCTTCTCTAACTCTTATCATAGCCTTTCAAATATTCTGACCTCCAACAATCCTCCTAAAGCTTAGCCAACCTAACAGGTATATTATATGTGTCTTGCCTTCAAAACCCATTATCTTTATTGCTGTCCTTGTCCCAGAAAGGCATAAAAGGTTGGAACATTTGACCTCAGCTGCTCACTAAAGAGAAATCTGTCTGTCATTATAAAACCCGCCAACTGGTTCAAGCTCGGCTAAAATTAATGGGGCTGAAAGGTTAGAGAGTACAACACTGGATTATTTGCACATTTTTTTCAATAAAGGGCAAACCATGAACAAATGAAACAATGATTTCCAAAAAGTGGGATTCCATGACTACATATTAGGAAGGTGATACATAATGTAGATTGTCAAATTTAGCAGAAGAATAACACTGAAAGCTGAACAAGCACATATGACAAGTGGCTGCCAAATCAAACTGAACATTTTAGTCAGCTGAATGCTTGACTATAGGTTTTGACTCAAGGCTGTTAAAAACAGTAGTAAAAGTGATATACTGACCCAAATCAATCACAGTCAAATAAATAAATAAATACAGTTTGAAAAAGCAAAAAAATATTAAAATATAACACCGAGAAGACTATTTTAAAGCCAAAGAGTAAAAATGGTCACTCAGCAAAGCCAGTTTAGTAAGAAGCAGAATTCTATCAATGATACAAGCCCTTCAAGTGTTCTTCAGTATTAGTCTAATACTTGGTGTTTGCTCTACATATTAGCACATAGACAAAACTTCTACAGAAACAGCTGGTTGGAAATTATGCTATCCATGTCAAACCAGTTTTTGCTTCATGGCATTGTTTGATACTGTATCATTCTGTTTCTCAGTATTAAAGTAAATTAACGCTGCTCCTCTTGAATGCAAGGTCAGTCTGCAATAACGGTTCTTCCATCCATGATGTAATCATGTGAGGGGAAATTTCCCACTCAAAAATGTACCCTTTTGAATTTCTGGTGTGGCACCAGCCAAGACTCTGGGGCATGGATAGGAATGTAGCTATTGTCATTTAGGAAACTCTGGAGCCTTCCTGGGTTGCTGTTCTGTAGATAACCATATCTGAAATCCGATTTGTGGGCTAAAGGGATCAGATATAATTAGAACTGTGGAAAAGATAATTGCTACAAAACTCCCCTCCATCGAAGATCTGTACACTGAACGATCCCAAAAGACAGCGGGGAAAATAATTATGGACCCCTCACACCCCGGACATAATCTGTTTCAACTTCTTCCCTTTGGATGCCGCTACTGGGCATTGCAAACCGAAACAACCAGACATAAGGACAGTTTTTTCCCTCATGTCATCAACCTACTAAACAGCTGATTCATAGTACAGTGTTATTGTGGAGGGGGTCTTTATGACAGGATGAAATGATTTTTGTGACATGATGCCCGCACATTATAACAATGATGACATGATGAATGCTATGTACTTTATGACTATGAATGTATCTTATGCTTATATACACAATTGATTATGCCTATATATGCCTATATATACAAATGATTCTGATTATGCATAATAATACAATTGTGCTTATTGTATACTATATGCATATATATACAATTATGTTGATTATGCTTATATATTCAAATTGTCCGTGAATGTATCTTGATTGTATTCTTGTTATGTAGGTAGGTAGGTATTGAGCATGCTCACTGAAGACAAATTCCTTGTGAGTTCTGACACACATGGCAAAATAAATTCTGATTCTGAGATAGAATTGCTGCCTGCATACTACCACCCTCACTCTCACACACACCCCAAGCACAAGAGTTTGTCTACCAGAGCTGCTTCACTTTGTCAGCAATCTGGTGGTGGAGTTTCCCAGGCTCATAGTATTGAAGACTTCAATCTGTTGTCGATGTGATTCAGTGGTTGTCTCAATATTTTTAGTCCAGTTGTTCTGATAGTCCGAACTCCCCAAATAATAACCACATTTGTAGCTGTGCAAGAAGCACAGGGAGTAGCAATTGTCAGGATTTCGTATGATCCATTTGCTGCAATTCAATTTGAATAAAGCAGACCTGATTACAGTGACTTGGTTCAAATACCACATTTAACTATATACATTATATAAATACACTAGGGTTAAATTAAGTATACTACAGTTTATTCTGTATACAACACCACTGGCCAGGTCACAAAACAAACTGCATTATAACTCATATTTAAAAGCCATAGCTAATTGATTAATGTGACACAGTGAGCCAAAGCCAAATAAAACTAATTACAGCCTCAATGAAATATATAAATCCAGCCAGTGTTTGTGCCCACCATAACTCTTAACGTGCCTTGAAATGTTAAGTGTAGCCCTCCAGCACCAAAATATTATCCAATCTTGACACAGATGAATCTGCTGGATTTGCTTGTGAGCTTGATATTACAAGCATGAGCATTTGTAGGGGAATCAAGAAAGGCTTGTATTAGCATAATCAAAGCTCTGTTCTTTTAGATACGTATGTTTGTTGTATGATACATGTGCAAAAGGGGTGGAGCTTTGCACTATCAAGACTGTCATTTTGTTTCTTTTGATTGTGTCAACATGAACAACTATTTTCTTCAAAATATAGCAATGACATGCTTCCACATACCTGTATGGTGAAGATTAGACATTTATTTATGTATTTATTTGATCTGATCTGATTTTATCTGATTTGTCTGCCACCCATCTCATTCAAAGGCAACTCTGGGCATCTCTGATAATAATACTTAGAATTTTGCTCTTTAAATATGTTAGGACCTTCACACTCCCACCTGATTATTGTCTCATTGATTGAAACATCTGGTTCTTTTTTTAAAAAAATAATCCTAGAGGTTCACATACTTTCATCTCGCTCAAATATGAAGCTTGGGATCAGTTTCCTCAAAAAATAAAAAAAATGTTTTTGGCTGACTTGTTTATTTGGATTCTCTTTATTTAGTTTTAGGAGTTGTGTGGATACATACATACATACATACATACATACATACATACATACATACATACATACATACATATATCTCCCAAAGGAATCAGGGCGATGTACAGATAACATTAAAATTTAACATTGAACTTTAACAATATTTACAAAATATGGGATATGGGGGGAAGGGAATGGGAAGAATGGGAAGGAGTCGGGAGAGGAAAGGGGGGAATTGGTGGTTTACAAATAAACCTGAATAACTAATATAGAACTTTAATAATATTTACAAAATTATAGATCATATTAATGCAAAATATTGAAACTTCAAAAGTATTTATGAACTTTTAAGCACTGCTATATAATTACAGAATTTTCTTCATCTGTGTATAAAGATATTTTGTAAAAAGAGGTTGGCATACAAATACCCTTTTAAAAAAGAATGGAAATAATCCCCCTAGAAAAATGTCATCCACAGTCCACTTGGACAACCTATAATTCCTATTTGCAGTTTGCCCTTGGCAATAAATTGATATAGATAATATGCGTTACATCAGACATCTGGGGGAAATTTTATTTGCAATATATCAATGACTAACACAATGCCTGCCAAAACATGAAGAAAAATAAGAAGAAATATCTTCTACCACCTTATTAATTTACCATGACAAGATACTTCTTAATTAATTTGTGCCTAACAGTTTCATTTAATAGCAGTAACAAAATACTTTAGGATGGCTATTACCTCCAATGTCAAAAAGATGAGGAAAACAAATGTTTAATCATAAATGAAAATATCAACACTTTCCACACTACCCCTTTTCTATCATGGGTGACAGAGTTGCATAGGAATTACTTTACAATTAATTACAGTGCATGCTATGATTGAAACTACATTTTCCATCTGAAGATAAACTAGCTCAGGTGGAAAGATACATCTATCAATAGATGTGGGAGAGGAGAGAAACTGTGAAGTGGTCAAAACTTTACATTATGCTTTAATTAGCTGCACATATGTATAATTTATGAGTGGCCAGTAATATACTTATATAGTTATGGAACTATTATTAAAGGCACACATGTTCCACAATTATTCTACTTGGGGCTAGTTTCTTGCTTTAAGAAGAAAGCAATTACTCTTTCTTAAAAGATTTTTTTTATCCTGCGTTTATCATTTTTACAAGTAAATAAAGGTGGAAAATATGCTTCTTCCTCTTACTACATTCCCCATAACAACTCTATGGACTGGGATGAGAGAGAATTAGACAAAAGTCACCCCGTCAGCTTTCATACCTAAGATAGAGCCAGAACTCACACTCCCTCTGTTTCTAGACTGGTGCCTTAACCACTAAATCAAAGTGGCTTGAATTAACTAATAATTATCCTCAAATATTTTAATATTCCCTTGAAATATTTTTGCAGGATTCTATTTGTTCCAACTGCAATCAGAGTTTATATTTACTGCATATAGCAACATTCCAGCTACCTAAGCATGGTCTGGTTATTGCACTACACTCTCAAAAAAATTTTTGTAATTGCCTATATAGCTTGGATTTATTTAATGTTCTTCAAATCATCGTGCTTGCTTGTGAAGGCAAGTGAAGTACTTCTATCTGGATTGTTCCAATCCTTCCGAAAGTATTGTAAAGGAAACTTTTTTGTAATGCAAAGTTGTATCTTCTGTTTTATCTAACCACATTGTCATTTTAAATATATGTATACTTTTGAAAGATTTGCTGTAGTAACCATTTGTAATTGGATTTTAAGATACTTCAATATGGTTTTCCAGTTTATAGAAGCAACAAGGAACACCAGAAAATAACTAATAATGTTAATGAGATACCAGACAATAATAACTAGCAAAGGCTCTGGATAACATCATTGCAAAACTCCATTTCTATTTTTATTGATTTCAGTTAAAACCAGATGCTGCTCTCTTTAACAAAGACCATTATATTATAAAGTTCAACTAAAGCCCCAGAGTAAACTCCAGCTCTTTGAAAGTTGATTCACATAACCCAGTTGACTAGCCATCTGTAAAAAATGTCCATATCATTTCTCTACCAGTGGTCACCCAATAATAAGCACTGACTTTCTCCTCTGAGAATAAATTTCTTGCGAACCATTTACAAACTTAATATTTTGAGCATTTTAAGAATAAAACATAGACCTACATGTGTCCTCAGCTGCACAACACAATAAGTTATGGACATCAGCAAATAACAGCACATATTTATTTACTATTTCTAGGATACCAGCCATCAGAAGGCCTTCAAAGCAGTTTTATCAATCCAACAGTCATGTTAATCAACCTTAAGATCTTTTCATAATTTGAACAGCCAACCCCAAGCCAATGCCAATTTCAGTTATCCCTTGACACTGACAGAGTAGGATAAAATGAAGATGTTGAATTGACAGGTAAGCTAATTCTTCATCAGATATGCCTTAGGGATATTTTGATAAGGTCACTGATTTATCCGAAAAAGTCTCCAGGTTTTATAAATCTCAGATCCTTTACTTGATCCAGTATGTATTTCTGTAACTAGTATAATGCTACTCTGTTTATATTTTACAAGCTCGAAAAATAATTATCTTTTTTTCCTCTTCATGTGAACCCACTTATATATCAGATGGACTCAACAGTTGTTCCCTAAACTTCCATCAGCAACTCCTTGGAATCACTGAAATTTGTGCATGCTTCTTAAACAATATGTTTCATGTTTTCTATTAAAAATGTCAAAATATTTCCTTTTATATCAATATTGCAAAATAAATGTATATATTTATTTATTAGATCTATAACCTAGCTTTTGCACAAGAGCTCAGAGTGGCATATGCAGTATTTCCTCCTACTATTTCTCCCCACAAGAGCAGTTCTGTGAAGTTGCTTGAGAGGAAACAATTGACCCAGTAAACTCCATGGTTGAGGATGAAAAAGAAGTTGTGTCTCTCCACTCCTGGCTGACTCCTAAAATCATAGTCAAAAAATAAAAAATAAATAGTCTCTGTTTTTTCTTTGCAGATAGCAAACTGCATTTAATGTCTCGCCAGTAACATAGTCATGATTACTAGGCCTACTAGATTAGACCAGCCAAGGTTCCTACTTAATCATTTTGAGACTAACTACTGTTTTATTAAGGCCTAAAAAAGGGGGAGAAATATTGGAAAAAAATAGAAAAGAAGTAATATATTTCATAATATTTTATGTTCATAAGACATAAAATATCTTTTAAACTACTGATACATTTTTCACTCTTTTCTCCTCTATTTTTAAGAATACATTATATAATAAGTACAGATAGTCCTCGACGTACGACAATTGACCCCAACATTTCAGTTGCTAAGCAAAACCTTTGTTAAGTGAATTTGACCCTTTTCACGACCTTTCTTGACATAGCTGTTAAGTGAACCACTGCAATTGTTCAGTTAGTAACATGGTTGTTAAGTGAATCTGGCTTCCCCACTGACTTTGCTTGTCAGAAGGTCACAAGGTCACATGATGCTGGGATGCTGCAACCATCATAAATACGAGTCAGTTGCCAACTGTCTGAATTCTGATCATGTGATGATGGGGTGATGCTACAATGGTGGTAAGTATGAAAAACGCTCATCAGTCATTTTTTAAGTGCTGTTGTAACTTTGAATGGTCACTAAACAGACTTGTTAAGTCGAGGACTATATGTGCACAATGTTATATAATTTACAGTATCGGGTTATTGCAATGCGTATGCATACTAGACACATTACACAGTAGATCTCACAAATCGTTCCATGAAACATATTACGATCATTCACTGTTCAAAGCCACAGCTTCTCAAAATCTCAGTCTGGCTGTTAAAAACTCTGGAGATCATCCAGCACATGTATGCATATACAGGATACTCTTCTGCCAGAAAACCCAGCACTGCTTTGCAAATGCGACCTTAGGATGTGTTTCACTTGCTGTGTGATTTACAAGACACGGTATACAGCAGAACCCTAAATTGCAAAGAGAATACATATTGACATATATTTTCACTGGAGAAGGAAGAATGCTTCCATCTATAACATTTGTACACATCAGTACCTCATAACATAATCTGACACTGACCTCCAGTGATCTTTATTTCAGGCAACCTCAAACGGGCGATTCAATATGTATTAGCTTTATATACCATCCTAATCTACAACAGAGTTTTTAACATCATAAAAATCTTAAAATAAAAACATATAAAACTCATTCAAATGTAATAGCAGTCAATCAATAATAATCGCACATGATACAATATCCTAAAATGTATTGTTACTCAATTTCTGCAATGTTATCAAGGTAAGCACTGGATAGGAGCTATTATGAAACAAACATTTTTGGGTGTCAATCTAAAATAGCTGTCAACAAATATGGAGCAGCTACAAATAACTTTTTCTGGGAAGAAGATATGTTAAATCCCTTGTAGAAGAGACAATTCTGATGATATTTACAAGTCAAGCCATGTAGGAATTTATGGGCGACAATCAACATTTTGAATTTCATTCAGAAACCTACTGGAAGTCAAGGAGGAATATGTAACACAGATTTAGTTAATTATAACACAAATGAACATATTTTTGTACCAATTGGAATTTTAAGTAGTCATCAAAGGCTGCGTGTGTACAGCACGGCAGTTGTCTATTACACTGTATTTTTTTCTATTTCAATAAGCTACTTAGAGAACACATACAATATTGGTAAGCAGCCATATAAATAGAACATTATAAATAAATTAAGGTATGACATGGACATTTATCCTTTTATTTGTTGCCTTATTTTGGACTATTTTTTTTTCAAATAAGCTGTTTTAAGTATTTGGAACCCAAAATTGTTATGCAAATCTTTACAAAAAAATAGACATATTGTAACCATATTTTAAAATCTAAATAGATGAATGAAGCTTCCGCTATTTTCAAGAATTCCAATATACTAAAGGCTAAAGCATTTCAACTCCCAGAATTTCCAAGTCAGCATGCTTTGAAAGTGTGAAGTCCACACATCTTAAAGTTGCCAACGCTGAAAAATACTGCATGACTGAAGACTTCTATTTTCATTAAGAATGTTTACATTCCAGCATAGCTATATTCAAGTTTTCTGGAAATATCATTGATTTCTACCAGAATTAGGTTAAGGCAATTTATAATTTAAAATTAAACACAGATTGAACACCTACACAATGTCTAGTGTATTGCATTTTTCTGATAAACTGTTGCAGGCAACACGTATTGGTGAATAACCATATATGAAACATTATCTATATATATAAAAAAGGAACGGCATGTTTGTTCCTGGTAGGTAATCTTGAAAAGTACTGAACGCATTCACTCCAAACTTTCAGGGAATGTCACAAACAAACCCGAGCGGGTTCTTGGCTATGACTTACCTTTCACGAGTAGCTTTACACACGAGGAGAAGCCCGAAAGTGTCACTGCCGGTGCCCCCGCGGGCGCCACCTTGACGGCAGGGCACTACCTTCACGGCACAGCTGGCAGGCAGCGTGACCGACGCTCGTGCGCACACGCACTCCCGCCCGCTTGCACGCACAGCACACTGCCGCCATTACACGGGCCCTCAGGCCAGCATCGGCAGCGGCTCCGAGGCCAGCAGCGACGGCGGCTGCAAGACCGGACACCCACTGCAGCCCCGAGGAGGCACAGGTAAGTGTCCGCCGACGTGAAGCCCTCCCCCCCCACATCCCCGCG
>JANHFO010002264.1:125830-136288 GCA_032468095.1 Pareas carinatus | reverse complement strand
GGAAGGAAGGAAGGAAGGAAGGAAGGAAGGAAGGAAGGAAGGAAGGAAGGAAGGAAGGAAGGAAGGAAGGAAGGCTATGCCACTGCCAACAGATTCAGATTTTGCCTCTTCCTATAAAGGTGTTCAGTGCCATCCCAGTGGGTGGTGGCAAAGTGAGTGGCTAAGATCCTTAAAAGGTTAAGAAGCTCTACATAAGTATTTTTCTTTTCCTGTCTCACCCTTTTGTCTTTATCTGTCATGCCTTTTCAGATTATAATTCCACAGGCCCAAAGTTCTCTGTATACTTAACTGTAAGAAATATTGGGATGGTTTTTGACTGAAATATGACTAGTAAATATGTTAAATAAACTAAACCTTGTAGCTTTAAAAACAATGCTTTTATTACAAATTGGTTTGCTCTAAGGCACAACAAATCTTGGTCTCATTACATCACATAGCTCTTTAAAATACTGTAACGCTGGGGAATAATCTGGGTAATGAGAATGAGAAAAACAACAATAACAATAATAGCGCAATTGCTTGAAAACACATTTCCCTCTTCTAGGTCTAGGAGACCTTTTCTGACTTGGTGCTTCCAGTTGTGCCGGATGTCAAAACTAGATGTACTGATGATTTTGCAATGATGAAATTCTAAACCATCACTTAGTCATGTTAGACTTTAGCAACAGAGAAAGCGGCAGGCTGATTTTCTATGTAACTTTAGGACAACTGACACAATCATCTTCTCCACAACTGGGAACTCTGAAAATTGAAACATTTTTCATGTTTCTATGTAGTTATTTTTTTTTAATGAAGTCCCAAAGGTGCTTTTCAATAGGGAAATGGACTTCTTTTGTTTTTTCTTTGAAAATGTTTCACTTTTCATTCAAGAAGATTCTTCAGTCCAATCCTTTGTTTTCAAAGAAAAAACAATGTTCAGTTGCCTTTTGAAAAGCACCTTTGGGATGACCATGACCCGAATGGTTCAGAATCTCCATAGATATTTTTTATGAAATCTAATTGCTGTATTAAAGAAATACAGCACCACTATTGAAATTTCAATTTACTTCTGAACCCTGAAGAAAAGTAACCCATTTCCCTTGGCAAACGCTGCAGTTAAAAGGGGAAGGAAACAAATACCCTAAAGGTAAAACTCACATGTCTCAGTAATACTTGGCTAAATGCAAAAAGAGTTCCCTCAGGCTAGCAGGCCAGAAAAGAAGCAAATTATTTCAGCCAGCTGATGCTGTGCTTCTCCTTTGGCCTGGCTTCTCTCTCTCCTCCTCATAGTCTGCATTCCTTTCTTTTACTGCCTGACCCTACCTTTCATGCAACAGCAGTACCCCCAACAGCCATTTGACCCCCTCCCTTAGTTTAGAGTCTCTGATTCATGAATTGCCAACTCCTAATAAGCACATTCAGCCTTAGTTCATATTCTAAGCAAGCACTTTTGGCTAGAAACTGTGACACTGTACTATGAAACATCTGGTTTGAGAAAAAATTGTGGGAAAATAAAGGGAAATAAATTTATTTATTTATTGAGTTTAGCTTACAACTTAAAACAGTAAAATGGAATTAGACATTCAGACAATATCCCATATAACAAAACACCAATGAGGTACCATAACCACCTAACCCAACAATCTGAGAGAACAACCATGTTTTCAAAAGCCTCCAGGACCTCATTAGAATTAGAGCCACATTATTTTCTGGGAGGATATCATTAGGTTAGATACTGCAGCAAAAAAGGCTTGTTTCCTAGGTCCCAATAGGTAGCATTGTTTGTGTAGAAACATGGACAGGCCCAATCTCTTTAAACAGCAACTAATCTTTATTTGTGATCACAATGACGTTTAAACTCCAAGCAATGGCTAGAACTGGCTGTCAGCTTTTTATACTTGGCGCTAACCACACAGCTCAGCCAATCAGGGCTCAACACGTTTTTTTTCCTTTACAGAGCAGCCCGCGCAAAAACCAGAGTCTACAATGAATGACTCCAGGATGCTTGGTGAGTGCCGATTCCTTACGCCCCTTCCCCCTAGATGGCTTTGCCTAGGGGCAGGCATAGTCATCAAGATAGGCAGGCCGTCTGCTGACTCTAGAGGGCCTGCGTACTTCACTTTGAGTCAGGCAAGCAGCTGGGGAAGTCATGCCCATCTGAGCCTTCAGAGCTCCCCTAGAGGACCTCTGTGAGTCTCTGGATGCAGCCTCCACCGATGCCAGGGAAACATTGTCGTCGTCATATCTGTGGGACAGCCATTCCCCTGGTGAGTCCTCTTCTCCACTATCTATAGAGGGAGGAATTGAGTTGTTTTGGGCTTTTTCTAGTTGCTCGGTTTGGTTTTCTGGCAGTTTTGCGGCCTTCAATTGGTCTATGTGGCATCGCCATTTAGTGTCATCAGCTAAACGCACCACATAAGATCTGGGCCCCGTTGTTTCTACTACCCTGCCCTGTATCCATTTGGATGAGTTTGTATAGTTCCCTGCATGCACTAACTCCACAATTTGTAATTTCCTTGCTGTGTCTGTTTTTGGGTAGGTTGTTTCTGGTCCATAGGCTGGGTGGAGGTGGTCCAGGACCATCCTTAGCTTCCTGTCCATCAGTAGCTCTGCTGGGCTTCGGTCTGTGGACCTGCATGGCATTACACATTGCCATGCTAGGAATTTGATAATTTTGTCCTCCCAGGAGCCCGATCCTTGCCTGCTCAGGGCTTCTTTGCCGGAATGTTCCACCATTCCATTGGCTGCCGGGTTGAAAGATGCCATTAATGTGTGCCTGATCCCCCTTTCCCCTAGAAAGAATTCCAGGGCTCCAGACGTGAACTGGAGTCCGTTGTCAGAAACAATCCAGCCAGGCAACCCATCGGTAACAAAAAGGGTATCCAGTACTTTTATCATGGCCTAGGTGGTAGTGGATGGCATTAATTTTATTTCCAGTCATTTGGGAAAAGCATCCACTATCACCAGGAACATTTTCCCATGGAAGGCTCCCACAAAATCCAAATGAATTTGGGACCACAGTGCTTTGGGCCTTTCCCAACTTGTGGGAATAGCTTTTGGCAGAGCTGGCCTGGACTCCTGGCAGGGCATACATCCGGCGACTCAGTCGTGAATGTTTTTGTCCATGTTAGGCCACCAGGGATATCTCGTAGTCAGGGACTTCATTCGTTCCACCCCAAGGTGGCCGTCATGAACGGCTTGCAAGACCTTGGTCCTTAGGGTGGGTGGTAAAACTATCCTGTCACCCCACAGGAGGCAGCCATATTGGGCTGATAACTCCGTTCTCCTAGAGAAGAATGGCTTAAATTCTTCGTCCACAGGGCCTGTTGGCCAACCTCTTAAAACCCAATTCAAAATGGTCCTAATTGCTTTGTCTATGGTTGATTTCTGTGCAACTTGTTTTGCAATGACTAGGCTCAGCCGGCAGCTTTCGATTAATAATATTGAAGCCTCCTTCACCAGGGGCTCATGGGTCCCTGCCACTGGGCATCGGCTCAGAACATCAGCATGGCCCAGATCTTTCCCCGGCCTATACTGAAGGGCATAATTGCATGCTGCTAGAAACACAGTCCACCTGATGAACTGGGGTGAAAGTGCAGATGGTGTAGGCCTGTCCCCTGCAGTCACCCCCAGAAGTGGATTATGGTCAGTGATTATTGTAAACCGCCTGCCATATAAATATTCATGGAAGCGTTTTACTCCTGCAACATTAGCCAGCGCCTCTTTGTCAATTTGGCTATAATTCCTCTCTGGGGCAGATAGGGTGCAGGAGTAAAAGGCAATGGGAGCTTTCTTTCCCGATGGGAGCTGATGGCTTAACACTGCCCCTACCCCAAAAGGTGAAGCATCACAGGTCAATATTATGGGAAGGGTAGAAGTGTATCTTATCAGCAAGGTATCTGCTGACAGTAGACCTTTAACCCCGCAAAATGCCTCCTCTTCCCTTGCCCCCCAATTCGATACAGTATTTTAGATAATAATTTGTGTAGTGGCTCTGCTATAGTTGCTTTGTGCTTCAAGAAAGCACTATAAAAATTTAGCAGCTGTAGAAATGTTTGTAATTCAGTCTAATTACGTGGCACAGCTGCATTCTTAATTGTGTGCACCTTACCCTGGGTGGGGTGAATACCCTTTCCATCAATAGTGTAACCCAGGAAATCCAACGTGAGCATCCCAATCCGACATTTACTGCTCTTCAGCTTTAGGCCTGCTTCTTTTTCAGTTATTAAAACATTATCAAAATATGGGATCACCCCAGGAATTTTATACATGACCCTCTGAAAAAATCCTGAGGAAATGCTAATTCCAAATTGCAGACATGTACATTTGAAGGCCCCCATGTGCATCAATATGGTTTGGGCTTTAGCTGTGGCGTCATCTACCAGCAGCTACTGGGTAGACCTGAGCCAGGTCTAATTTTGCAAAAAGATTTCCTGGCCCTAGTGAGTGTGGCAAGTGCTGAATCATGGGTACAGGATAAGCACTCTGTTGGAGAGCTTTATTCAAGGTGCATTTGTAGTCAGCACAAATGCGCAGAGAACCATCTCCCTTCACTGGAGTGACTATAGGGGTTTCCCATTTCGCATGATCAGTAGGGACTAACACACCCTACCTGATCAGCTTATCCAATTCCACATCTAACTTAGGCCTGAGAGCAAATGGAACCCTTCTGGCCTTAAGTCTAATAGGAGCCACTTGTGGATCAAGGTTTATCGATATGGGGTGCCCCGATATTTGCCCAAAGATTCGTTAAAGACATCACTGAATTCTTCAATCTGGTTGTTGCTCTAGTGCTTAATCACATGGTTCACCCCAGCCACTTTGAGACCCAAAGGCGCAAACCACTCCAATCCCAACAGTGCTGGTAATTGTCCCCCCACGATAGTTAGTTGAAGTTCTCCTTAAATCTCTTGCAGGAAACAGGAATGGTTGCTCTTCCCAAAACAGGAATTCTGCTCCCTTGGTAGTCAATCAATTTCAAAGGTTGTGGCTGCAGGTGCTTCTTGTTGAAGTCTGGGCATAATTGCTTAATTTTGGACCAAGAGACAATTCTTATCTCAGTGCCTGTGTTGACCTCCATTTGACACTTCTTGCCAAAAAATTGCACCGCCACCTGTATTTTCTTGGTGCGCTTGGGGTTTGTTGCATCTATTTGGACTTGGAATGTATCTGAAAACACTCGTGTAGGCTGGGGCTTTCCATCTGGCTGCTTATCCCTTGCTTGCATGAATGGGGCTGTTTTCGCGGTGTCCTGCTGTGGGGCTGCAGTTGTTGGGCCTTGCCAGATATCCCTTCTTCCCACAGCGGCGGCAAAACATGTTCTTGAACTTGCAGACTGCCCTGGGATGGTTTCCTCTGCAGCTGCCACAGCTCCTGGTCTGGTCTCCTTGTTGCTTGTTGACTAGGAAGACCCCTCTGCAGTGCTGTCATCTGAGTCCTCATTGATGTCTTGCAGTTCTGCTTGGTGTACAGCACCCTCCATTTTGGTGGAAGCAGGGGCTGCAGCTAAGCGGCGAAGGGAGTATGCTGCTGTAGATGAGGACTCAGTTGCAATGACCTCATCTACTGCAAACTGAAATGTTAATTTTTTGTTTGCAAGTAGCCTCTGTTGGAGTTTAATATCTCTAATTCCAAAGATAATTTGCTCTAATAAGGCTTCATCCAAATTTGCAAATTGACAATGAGTTGAGGCTTTCCTTAAAGCTGCCAGATATTGGGTGAATGACTCTCCCTCTTTTTGTAACCTGTGGCGGAATTCATTCCGCCTGACATACATGGAGGGTGCAGGTGCAAAATGCCCTTGCAGTCTTTCCAGTAAGTCCTTCCAGGACAGCTCTTGCAGGGAACCCAATTCTGTAACAGTCTGTGCAATGTCAAAAACCTCTGGCTGACAATGGCTTAAAAATAGAGCCTTCCGGAGGCTGCAGGCTGTAGAATCGGCTCCAGGGAAACCTGGTAAATCCCGATTCCAACAGCTGCAGTATGTGCAGATAGTATAGTTAAGTAAACATGAATTTATTTATTTAGAATATGTAAATATATATAGAAACCCTTTTAGAATTGACGAAGAATAGGACACAAGCAACAGATAAGTGTTTTCATAAATAGACTTCAACCAATTTTAATTATTGTCTTGCTATACAAATAAATTATAAGACACCTGCAAAAGTCAATATACCAATAAATTAAAACATCTATTAAAAAATGAAAGTAATACAATAATAAATGAATAAAAGAGTAATTTCTAAAACATTTTAATCATATCTAGGTAATATCATATCTTGCTAATGCCAATTATTTCATGGATTACCTTTTTCATCCTTATTATTTTACCTTAAAGGAAAACAGTGTTGAATTTAAGGTAATGTTCATTCTGTAAGATTTCATACTGTCATTAAATCTAAAAAGACTCTTCCAATATTTGAACGAGGGAAATAGTCTTCCTTTCAGATGAATCTATTCCTATATACAGTTTCTTTCTTTCTTTCTTTCTTTCTTTCTTTATTATTCTGTCCATCTCATTGATGCAGTGTCTTTCAATATAATATAGTTAGATCCCTTCATGCAACATAAACTTATTATAAATCAGATTATTAGATCGTACAAATAATTATAACTCCAGAGAATTAGAATGTGGAATATCCCAAAAAGTATGTTGAGATTAACTTTTTTCTGATTAACTTTTTTTTAAATAGAAATATTAAAACTTAAAATCATAAAACGCTTTCTTAAGTTTGAAAATGAAACAAGCAGAACACAAATCAATGCTGCATATCATTTATTATCATTATACTTCACTGCAAATAACAGTATAATGGTGATTAATATTACATAGAATCAATGTTTCCCTGTTCAGAGAAAATTTGGAAGCAAGGTGATGCCTTTGAAAGATAATGAGGAGGATATTTGATGTAATTGTCAGCAAAATACTGTAATTAACATTGAATTCTGGACATATTTTGTTGTTGAACTGGCTAGAGAATAATGACTCTTAATGTGCACTCTTCATTTTAAATAATATGCTTGTAATGTACTATTTCACATTACCAGCTATGAAAATCGATTACTCTGCTGCCTTGTGGCCTCTTGTGTATCCTATTTACTAAAATAACTGCTGTAGCTGGAAGCAAGCTCTTTAAGGTTATGCCAGGTTTGGACATTATATCTGAGTTCTCCTTGTAGTCAGAAATCCTTAAGGTATGTTCAATATTGCTGGTATACATCACTGATATAGAAATGGCTCAGGTCGACTTAAATTGATCCATGTCTCACCAATGCATTGCTTAAAAGCTGAACAAAGTTCTCCCTTCTATCTTTTTCTAGTAAAATAATAATAAAATCTATTAGCAATACAACTCAGTTTTGTGGCAGTGTACTTTGTATTGTCAGAGAAGTTACTCCAAATAGCATTATCCTTAGAAGCCAGAATTTAAATTAAAAGAAATTGAAATCCTGATACTAGTTCATACTTCAGTGAGCATAATTTAGTATAGCCATTGTTAAGTATTTCAAAATGCCATTGCTTCCTCTAGATTGCACATATTATGCAGGCATCAGGACAAGCCTGTATTTCTGAAAATGAACTAATTGTAAGTAGCTGAAGCATATATATTTTGTTTGTTTAGGTATTCTTGCATGAATTTAACCTGCAAAGACACTATTTTCTTAAAAATAGGTATTTTATGTACTTCATTTTGTGTATGATACAGAGCTACCAATATTTTGATTCTTATCCTTAGTGGAGTTGTCGAGATGAACAAATTCATAGAATTAATGTCAAGTGCTTTGAACATTGCTTGTGTAGAGAAGCAAATATTGTAATGCAATAAATAAAAAGTCCCATCTGTGATGTCCCATTCTCCCATCTGTGAAGTTGAAGGCAGATATTGCTCTGTATGCTGGCAAAGCTTTGGCAAGTCATTTTAACATTTTTAATACAGATTTTTAAAAAATCAATCCATGTTAATTTAATTGCAGAAAAGCCCAGTGATAGATCCCATTTTTCTTCACAATACATGCTGTGTCTTTAGGGTGGATGATGATGATGATGGTGATGATGATGATGGAGGTGGTTTGATAACTAAAATGTTATTTCATTCTTCTCCAGTTTTTCTGGGAAGTGTGCAAAGAATAACTTTGATCTATCTAAGGAGCACAGTAATTACAGTTATTACTTACAAAGCAATAAGACACCAAATGGCACTGGTTCTGTACATATAATTCTATTTCTGCATTTTTCTTAATCTCTGTTTCTTCAGCTCAAATAATCTTTTGTATTGGTATCTAGTCATCTGCTCTGATACAACAAAGGGATTTGCAAACCCTATATATCACTAACTTTCTGGTTTCTACTAGCTTCACTGTACGTTTTATTGAATCTGTGAAGCTATATACTAATGAGACTCTTAAGGGAGATGACCAAATTTAGGGGACTTGCTACTATTAAATGATCAAGTCTTTAATCTGATAGAATATGAGAAATTCAGTTTTCTGATCACAATGTGCCTTCACTGTTCCTGCATGGAATAAACAGAGATTCTAGACAACAGGGCCTCATTTGATCTTCCATTTTGCCTGTGACATACAAGAAACTAAATTGAAAGCTCTGAACATGGGATTCAAATGCAGGCCATTTCTTTGACTAGTCTTATAATTCTGCATTTTAGGTTGGTTTAATAATAAGAATGAAGCCTTTTAGTATATTTTTCTCTATATATATCACTCCTCCTTTATTTTGGGATGGTCTAGACATTTGAAAATATTTTTTTTCTTCTTTCTTTCTGCTTGTTGATGACCACAATAAAGTTGCTTTACTTTGCCTAGTCTCTTCTCTATTAAAATTGATGAATGGTCTCATTTGCATATAAACTACTTGGAAGAAAGGTAAATTGCAAGGAAAACCAGCATCCTCTACCTGCCAAGATTGTGAGGTTCCCAACAGCATCTGATAAGCTGCTCGGAAAACACTATTCTGGATGCTGGCATCACCCAATACAGCTTTTTCTTATATTCTATTGAATATGAGAAGATTCTTTAAAAAATAAACTTAGCATGCTTTTTAAAGGGTAAAAAAATTAAAAGGAAATGGTATTGATTCATCATAAATGCTGGTAAATAGTTTTTTGAAATTTACCAACATAAGGGATCATTTTGCTTTCTTGATGTATTTGAAGAGCAACTCATTTATTGCTAATCAGTCACCTAGGAGCAAAACTATTCCAGTGTCAGGAAAGCAGAGGAGGGAAAGCCCTCAAGCATTATCCTTAGCCAGTATTTTACCTTTTTTCTGCACTACTGTTTATTCTGCTGTACTTCTGTTCTACTGTGACTGAAGAAATGCTGCACAAATTTTTCATCTGTGCATTAGGACCATCCAAATCTCCAAGGGAGCATATAAATGAGACTCATTTGGTGCAGTGGTTAAAGTGCTGGCCTAGAAACCAGAAATCGGTGAGTTCTACTCTCGTCTTAGCATGAAAGTTAGCAAGATGACTTTGGGCCAGTGTATCTGTCTCTGTCTCTCTCGCTCTCTCCTCTCTTCAACTCATCCCACAGTGGTATTTTTGTGAGGAAATTACGAGAAGGGAGAGGTTTTATGTATTTTTTCTACCATGAGTTACTTATAAAGGTAAGATAAGTAGAAGTCAAATAAATAAAATAAACAAAGTGATTCTGTTGGTTATGCTTCTCTTTCTTCATGCAGCCTTCTCCAGCATTGCAATACCCAGAGAAGACCTATGTGTTACTTTTGGGCTTGCACAAAATCCCCTTTACCTTTTGCAACAGAGAAAAGAAAGATGGAAAAGTGACACCAGGTGCTTAATTGAAGCAAGTCAGCTCACCACTTTATTTTTTCTACGAATAGAATTATATCTCTATTGTGCAAGGCTCTTCATCAAAATAAATCTAAACTGCCTCAATACTTTTCTGTTTCATGTTTTAGGATTAAAATTCAGAAATTTGTGTACATGATACAAAAATTATGAGATGTGTGTGATATCATCACACAAATGCAGCAATTATATGCAGATATCTGACTTGTGGCACTTGCGTGATAATAGCATCATGCACATAAAATCATTTGTTCTTGTTGTATCCTATACTAAAAATAAAACTTTATTGTTACTATCCATGCTGCATTACTTTTATTAGCAAGATTGCTGTTATTTTTATGTTTCATAATAAAGATAAGTTAAGGTAATGTGCCTCTATTGATACTCTCTTGACATGGGGGATGGGATTGGAATCAACCAATCTATCAGAATAGAGCTGGACGGGACCTTGGAGGTCTTCTAGTTCAACCCCTGCTCAAAGAGGAGACCCTATACTATTTCAGACAGCTGTCCCATCTTTTCTTAAAAATATCTAGTGATGAAGCACCTAAAGAACATCAAAATGCTCTGGTGAGCTTGAGAACTATGCTTGTGATAGTGTATTCCAGTGATTCTCAAACTTTTTCAATCCACCGCCCCCTTGGGG
>JANHFO010002264.1:79800-90912 GCA_032468095.1 Pareas carinatus | reverse complement strand
GGAAGGAAGGAAGGAAGGAAGGAAGGAAGGAAGGAAGGAAGGAAGGAAGGAAGGAAGGAAGGAAGGAAGGAAAAGACAGATGCAGTGAGAAGGGAACAAGGAGAAAGAGGTGAAGAATAAAACCAATAAGAGATGAAATAGAATGAATATTGCATCAATATAAAAAAGATGTTGAAACTCTAGAAAGAGTGCAGAAAAGAGTAACAAAGTTGATTAGTGGATTGGAGGCGCAAACATATAAGGAATGATTGCAGGAATTAGGTATGTCTAGTTTAATGAAAAGAAGGACTAGAAGTTGCATAATAGCAGTGTTCCAATATCTAAGGGGCTGCCACAAGGATGAGTGGGTCAAGCTATTCTCTAAAAGAACCTAAAGGCAGGACAAGAAGCAATGGATGGAAACTAATCAAGCAGAGAACAAGCCTAAAACTATGCATTATAAAGGTTGCTTTCTCTGTGTAATTGTGTGTCTGTAATAGACCAGGAGGGAAAGTGAAATAGCTATTACTAATGAAAGTGTGCCTTTTTTAATTCACTGCCCTGTTGTCTGGAACAAGGTCCTTCCTGAGATCTATGTGGCTCCCACCTTGATGATGTTCTGGAAGGCTATGAAGACCTGGCTATTCTTCCAAGCCATAAGCCTGAGTGGGCGAAAACTCCTTATAGCATCTGTTTTAGAGTTTGTTATTATTCTTGTTTGTTTTGCTGAATGATTATATTTCCATATTACTTATATACACTTATAATGCATTATTTGATTTTTTTAATTCTCATAACTAAAGCAAATTAGAATCACGGGTCACCCAGAATTGTTTGAATCAGGCAGCACCTAAATCGAATTAAAATCCGGACCATCACGGATCTCCTGGTCTTCCGTCGGGCTTTGAAGACATATCTATTTTCCCAAGCTGAGCTGTCCTGACCCCTCTTTTATATTTGGTATTTTAATTGGGGTTTTAAATTTTAATTTTATATGGAAATTTTTAGTTTAGGCCAGTTTGTATAATTCTTTTAAGGGTTTTAACTATTGTATGTTTGTATATTTGTGTTTTTATTTCTGGCTGTACACCGCCCTGAGTCCCTTGGGAGAGGGGCGGTATAGAAATTTGATTGATTAAATAAATAATAAATAATTACTTCAGACTCCCCAACCACAACTTTTCATGGACTTCTCACTTGCAGTGGTGAGGGAGTAAAGTCATCTTTCTTTCAACAGAATCTACCTCTTTAAATAGCATCTGCTTCCACCTGCAAATAGAATTCAGTCTCCTACAAACATAATTATATGAAGAGAGAAACCATCTTCCTTTGTGCTAATTTAATTTAATTTAATTTAATAATTTAATTTATATACCGCCCTTTTCCATACAACGGACTCATAATTATAGCTGCCATTATGACGCTGGTCAACAGGCTGAGTCTAACTGAGTCTAACTTTTAAAAAATAAATGAAACAAAATGATGCGGCTCCAGAGAATTCAGCTATTTTATACTAAAAATGGCTAATCAAGCCTCTCTATTTTTTTCTTTCTGGAATTGTGATATCAATCACTTTTTGTTACCGTTTTTACTGAGATCCACCAGCGTGATGCACTCTAGAGTTTTCTAAGGCATCTTCTTTAAAAACCCAAGTGGTGGTTTTGGGTAACAGGAGCATTTACAAGGTTAGGTGGATCAACTAATCTAATGAAAATGGCATTGTGTCATTGTAGACCAAGCCCTGAATCTCTTGTGTTGTGACATCACATGGCACCCCAAAAAAGTAAATGCTTGTGATGTATCAATGATAATCTAATATTTGATCATATCTTAATCTAATATTTTGTTCCAACAATTGAAATCTGTTTTTAGTTTTGGAAAATTCACAAATAAGGGGTGGGTTGAAAGTACTAGTTTCCTACTAGGTATTTTCCCCAGTAAGCAATATTTAGGAGCATTCTGTCTCTAATATTAGAGATAATATACTGTATATCAAGCAGAGCAAGTAGCCCTTACATCTTTGTGGACCGTTTTAATTAATTTTGGAGGATGAAGCAGCAATATGGAAACAGTTTCCCACTGTCTTGTTTTGGAATATTTTGCTTTATTTCCCAGTTTAGCTTGCAACCTTGGGGCTTTCTGGTGGTGTCCTATACAAGTAACAGCCATGTCTGATACTGCTTTAGCTTCTGAGATCTTTATGGTACTGCAGCAAATTTTGCCTATCAATTTTTCTGGGATACTCATCCTTAAAGAGACATGTTAATTTTCATTGCTCTATTTTGGAGTGGAAGAAAGAAAGAATGATGCCAACACTCTCATGGTTGAGCAGCAGCTTAATAATGAATGTACTGAGATGAGATATCCAAAGGAGGTTGTATTCATCTTTTTAACATTGCCTTTTCCTTTTCCTTTTCTTTCCCCTTATCTCAGTTCTTATAGGATATATTTCACTTGACAGCCACCACAAAACTGTACTGAGTAGAAAGATTGTTTTCAAGTATTAGAAAGAAATGCAAAGATATAATAACAATGAAAACAATTTCTTTTTAAAAATAATCTCACAAAATTCCATATTTACCCATAATTATACATACAGGTGAAACTTGAAAAAATAGAATACCGTGAAAAGGCTAATTTATTTCAGTAATGCAAATTAAAATGTAAAACTAATATATGAGATAGACTTATTACATGCAAAGTGAGGTAGTTCAAGCCTTGATTTGTCATAATTTTGATGATTATGGCTTACTGCTAATGAACTCAAATTCACAATCTCAGAAAATAAGAATATTACATGAAATCAATAAAACAGTGATTGTACATAGAACAATATCGGACCTCTGGAAAGAATAAGCATGCATATGTACTCAGTACTTGGTTTGGGCCCCTTTTGCAGCAATGACTGCCTCAATGCGGCGCGGCATGGATGCTATCAGCCTATGGCACTGCTGAAGTGTTATGGAAGACCAGGATGCTTCAATAGTGGCCTTCAGCTCTTCTGCATTGTCCAGTCTCATGTCTCTCATCTTGCTCTTGGCAATGCCCCATAGATTCTCTATGGGGTTCAGGTCAGGTGAGTTTGCTGGCCAATCAAGCACAGTAATCCCATGGTCATTGAACCAGGTTTTGGTACTTTTGGCAGTGTGGGCATGTGCCAGGTCCTGCTGGAAAATGAAGTTAGCATCCCCATAAAGCTCGTCTGCGGAAGGAAGCATGAAGTGCTCCAAAATCTCTTTGAAGATGGATGCGTTGACCCTGGACTTAATGAAGCACAGTGGACCACCACCAGCAGATGACATGGCTCCCCAAATCAACACAAAATGTGGAAACTTCACACTGGACTTCAAGCATCTTGCAGTGTGTGCCTCTCCATTCTTCTTCCAGACTCTGAATCCTTGGTTTCCAAATGAGATGCAAAAGTGGCTCTCATCAGAAAAGAGGACTTTGGACCACTGAGCAACAGCCCAGGTAAGAAGCTTCTGATGCTGTTTGTTGTTGTTGACTCTTGATGCATTTACTCCAGCCTCAGTCCACTCCTTGTGAAGGTCCCCAACACGTTTGAATGGCCTTTTCCTGACACTCCTCTCCAGGCTGCTGTCATCCCTGCTGCTTGTGCACCTTTTTCTTCCATACTTTTCCCTTCCACATAACTTTCTATTAATTTGCTTTGATACAGCACTTTGGGAACATCCAACTTCTTTCGTAATTATCTTTTGAGGCTTTCCTTCCTTATGGAGGGTATCAATGATGGTTTTCTGCACAACTGTCAGGTCAGAAGTCTTTCCCATGATTGTGATTCCTACAGAACCAGACTGAGAGACCATTTAAAGGCTCAGGAATCCTTTGCAGGTGCTATGGCCTAATTAGCTGATTAGAGTGGGACACTTTGAGCCTAGAATATTGAACCTTTTCACAATTTGTGAGATTGTGAATTTGAGGTTTTCATGAGCTGTAAGGCATAAACATCAAAATTATGACAAATCAAGGCTTGAACTAACTTGCCTTACATGTAATGAGTCTATCTCATATATTAGTTCCACCTTTTAAGTTGCATTACTGAAATAAATGAACTTTTGCCCGATATTCTAATTTTTTGAATTTCACCTGTATATTTTCTAATTGTTTTATTACATTTACAAAGTGTACATATAAAAACATCATAAACTAACAACCAATAGAAAAGATAAAGAGTAAAAATAGAATAGAGATAGATGTGCAAAAAGGTATAAAGAAAAAGAAAGAAAAATATATATACAGACTTCTAACCTCTTCTAAAAAACACATTAAACTTTTAACTTAAGACTGTAATATAATGTCAATTTCCCATTACAGTGAAACCTTGGATTGCAAGCATAATTAGTTCCGAAACCGTGCTTGTAATCTAAAGAACTCATTATCAATGCGACCAAGCATTACTCACAATCCCACTGTAAGAGAGCTTGCGTATACTCTCTGCACTACTTGTAATGTAAGACATCACTTCTTTATCAAGTTAAAATTGATTTAAAATGTTTGCTTGTCTTGCAAAATGCTCTCAGACCAAGTTACTCGCAGTCCAAGGTTTTACTGTATTCAACTATATATCAAAAGTGGACTGTTCTTAAACTTTGGACCAAATTTCAGAATTTTTTCAGCAAACAAGATAGAGAATTGCTTAAACACCTGTGATTATCAGGCAGGAAGGTAAAGCAGAAGAAGAGTAAGTCAATGAATCTTGTAGAATCAAGGTAACTGAGTCCTGTCAAAGGGTTTTAGAAATTAAAGCTGCATTAATAGTTTCATATAATCTGTATTAGTAGCTGCATTAACTATTAATAGTAAATAATGAAATGAGAAAAGCACACTTTTGTTTCTCCATCCTTCAACTGGCCTGGATTAGAATTCAGTATTAACAATTGCTTCCTTTCTCAGAGTAGCTGATTATGATGGACACTTAAGGCTGTGACTTGACAACTTGACCAGAATCATAAAATACAACATGGCCTGATTTTATGTTTCCCATTATCCTGTTTTAAAAAATCAAACAGCAAGGTCAATATATTATTTTGTTGAAGACAGTGAAGCCTCAAAATATACCAATCAATCCAAGGGTAGCCCAAGTTTGTTTGAAATAACTTTGGTCTCCTGTTTTCATAATGTATCAAAACAGATTTTGGCTAAACATAGGTTCTCAATATGAAACATAAAAGAGGAGCATTCTGCTTGATGGTCGTATCTCCTGCTCTCTAGAAGCAGAAATGCCTTTTTTAATTTTTTAAGTTTTATTAAATTATAACATAATATACAAGAGAAATATAAAAACAAGTAATGGAAAGATAGGGATGGAAAAGGGAAAAGAGAAAGTGAAGAGAAAATAAGGGGAAATAAAATAAAAAGGTGTTGACTTCTGACTTCCTTTGGTGCAGTAAAATATAACGAATGAGTCACAATTTTTGACATTCATAATTTGAACAACGACTTCTGTAGTGACACATCTGCCTAGTCGGTAAAGCCCCAATTCAAAGTTTCATTCTTTTCGACCTTGAGTACAAAGTCAAGGAGTGGTTTTCAGGTATCTACAAAAGATTTTATATTTTTCTCTTTATTCAAAACAGTCAATTTTCCCATTTCTGCTAAATCTATCAGTTTCTATAACCATCCTTCCACTGTAGCTAGAAATGCCTCTAACTTAAGTACTCATTGCACAAAGAGGCTCATCTGAAAATTTCAGTCATGGAAAAAAATTCAGTTCTCTCTGCGTAGATAACCAAAGTTGCACAGCATTATGATAAATGAGTTTCCCATATGGCTGTAGAGTGCAAACAACTGCTTCAACAACATGACTCACCATTTATAGCATGCAAACAGTTTTGAATATTTCCCTTGTACCTTAAAATAATACAAATTAAATAGTGAGTTGTACATCCAAATTTTTGCCTATTTAGACAAGAGTCACCTATAAATGTAGATTGGTAGCAGTGCTTTGTAATGAAGAACACATAGTGCATGGTTTCATTATACGAAATACTGAGGCAGAAAACCTCTCTGCAACATCAAGTTAAAGGTTACCATACACATAAAGAGTGAAAACATAGCTACACCTTGGTATGTACTGAATGTATATCGTTGTGTTAACTGTTAACTGGGATAAAGTGAAACTAACCTTTAGATAACCCCAACTGTTTTGGAAGGAAATTTAAACGTTTATATTGGGGAGGGCTTTTTCTAGTTCTATGATTGGTTAAGGCCCTGTGGACATAAAGTATAAATTACAGGCATTTGCCTGCAGTTTCTCAGTTCCCATTTTGAGTCAATAAATGCTGTTGCAGCTATGTTGATCTGGTTCTTGTCTACTGAAGCCCACTACACAATACCTCTCTCTGTGTGTCTCTGTCTCTCTGTGTCTCTGTCTCTGTCTTTGTCTCTCTCTCTCTCTCTCTCTCACACACACACACACACACACACACACACACCTCTGTTTACTACTCATGATTTAAAATATGTAATTCACAAGATCTCAGCTGTTAAAATTACACTAGCTTTTATTCAAAGAGGTACCATCTTACAGAAAGAATTTATTAAAAAAATATTCTCTGTTTGTTGGGGGGAAAGCTGTTTTACTCATCTCATGGTAATGATCAGAAGAATCTATAGCTTTCTCTGTAATCCAAGCTTGAAACACTGCTGCTGAACCTGCACCTGTCCATGGAACTGCAGATGGCTTATGCAACAGAGGCTATTGCCTTCACAATGGGAAGGAGGAGGAGAATCCACTCACTTTGGTGAGATGAACAGACATTTCTAAAATGGTAATTATTTGTTCTCTACAATATGATGGATGTCTCATGCATTTACCACTGGAATTCATATTCATGCATCATTAAAAGCTTAATGTATACCTTTAGAGGAAAAGAGGGAAAATAAAAATTCTGCTTAGAAATTACAGATTCTGTTGTTATTCTGCCAAGAGACTTGCAGTGTTATTCGTTTATTATTTTTCAGAGTCTTTGCTAAATTGGAAGAATTACAGGCAGGAAAATAATATGCATCTGTAAAAGATATGTAAATAATCAATTGGACAAATTCTATTCTTTAAGGGAACAATTATCATAATAACAACACAATGCTTTCTTCATCTGAAGAGAAAGTCATTTGAAAGTCAGTATCTCTTACCTGCAAGTAAGATGGATATAAAGCCATAGGAGTATCAGTGGTGACAGTTGTGAGATACAGTATCTATTTTAATAGATTCATATCATGGTAATAGGCAAGTTAACACTTTCATTGTATGTGATATTTTTTCAAGAAGAAAAATAAAACCATGTGAATAATTACATCAAGCAAAGCCACTCAAGATTTTATTTACTTTGATTCAAAAGAAAATTTCCCACTGGAACTCAGTAACATTAAAGGAAATATTATTTATGCATACAGTTAAGAAACATAGAAAAGTACAATTAGCATGCTGACTATCAAAGCAATAGACCGGAAACAGAAGCCACATATTTCAAAATTAATGTTTAAGTATTGTTTAAAAAGGAGCCAGCATAATATTAATATACTGTAGAATGTCAAGACATAATGGGCATATCTCACAATAAGTGACTATTACCTCCAACTATTACCTCCCACAAACCGGTGCGCTCTCACAGGATGGGTCTCGTTCGGGTGCCGTCAGCCAGACAATGCCGGCTGGCGGCCCCTAGGGGTAGAGCCTTTTCTGTGGCAGCACCAACCCTATGGAACAAGCTCCCTCCGGAGATTCGCATGATACCTGATCTCCACGCCCTGAAGACTCATTTTTTTATCCAGGCTAGGCTGGCCTGACCCCCAGGGTTTTTAGTTGGGTCAGTTCCTTCGAGGGGGGATAGTTGAGGGTTTTAGGGGGTCACCGGGTTTTTTAAAATTTAGAGTTTTTAATGAATTTGCAGTCCAAATAGGTTTAATTTTATTTTAAATTGTTTTAAATTTGATATTGTGTGATTTTAAACAGCTGTACACCGCCCTGGGTCCTTCGGGAGGAGGGCGGTATATAAATTGAAATATAAATAAATAAATAAATAAATAAGTCCAAATAAATTGCATTGTCTTATTTTTATGAGCAAACACCTCATTGAAGATCTCATGGGGGGAGGGTTGGTATTTTTTTGACAAATAGTTTTCACTCATTTATTTAATCATATATTTCAAAGATTCTGAGAAACATACAATTTTATATTGGAATAACAAGCCAATGCTATTGATACAGTAGTCTGATAACCATTATGAAACACAACCTTCATACATTATCAAATGCCTTTCCATAGAACCTAGAAAATATAATGGAAGAAGGGTAATTGGGACATATGGAATAGGCTGTACCAGATGTGGGGTGCCATCACTGAGGATGCTCAAGGATGGAGGTCCCTGCAGGAAAACCCTTTCTGCTAGGTTCACCAGAAAAATAGATTCTAGTCTGAAGATGCCCATAGAGGTAAACAAACTCTAACTCATGTAGGGTTTTACAGGTGATAATTTATTTCTGGAATTGTATATGGCATGCATTGGCATTGTGCTTTTTCATGAGGATTTCATATCCTAGGTTGCTGAATGTTGAACCAACTGAAGTTTCTAGATGGTCTTTAAGGTTAACTGAGATGGAGCTAATTTCAGCAGAACAGCCATGTTATAAGTGTTCAGAAATAAGCATGTTTTACTGATCTTATGCCCTCACACTATAGCGTCAAAGTTGAGCTCTTATCCAGTTTTGGTCGACACATTTTTCCCTGGTGGCACTTTTCACTTCTCTTAAATTTCTTTAATTCTCAAAGATTATTACAAACCAAGAAGCTGTCTTGAATAAACAGTAAAGGTATAATCACTCAGAAATAATCCTATCAAATGCTTTTGTCAATCCCTTATTATAGAGGGCTGAATTATCAAAACTTCAAAAGTCTAGTGAGTAGGGCTTCAGAAAGCTACATAAGTGGAAACCAGTAGGATCCATTAGTGCCTGAAATAGAGAAATCAAATAGAAATACTTCTGCATACAAACATCCGTGCTGCTGAGTACTTTCATCATAACTATAGAACAATCCCATATTTACAAGAGACAAAGAGAAATTTTATCCATTCTCAGATTGTATCTCAATTACCATGAGTGAAAAAATATAATGAGTGGTCATCCAGGGAGAAACCTATGATAGTTTATGGTAATGATCAACTCATAAGATGTCCATCTTTCCATCCTCCAGAGAAGGTATGTTGAACTCCTCCAATACCAAAAGCCTAAGGGATTTAACACCAATGCTATGATGAGATTAAGCATCTTAATAGAGGTGAAACTGTGGAGCATAAAGTCTGGTACAGTTTAGTTTAGTTTAGTTTATTTAAATTTATATACCGCCCTTCTCCCCGAAGGGACTCAGGGCGGTGTATAGCCAAGTAAAACAGAAACATATCAAATGCAGTTTTAAAAAATAATAAAAAATACAATATATAAAGGTGGCTAAAATTTAAAACCGAGATTTAAAACCAATTTAAACCAAAAATTTAAAATGTTCTGCTCCAACAAGGAATAAATTGTGATATATGATATCTTAATGGTTGATATATTTACTGTGAAGATTAAAATTGTGTTCATAAGTCATATAAAACATTACCTCAACTAGGTGCATTTATAGAGGAAATAAAAATATTAAGAAGAGTTATAAATATGTGCTAGAAACTTTCTGGATCATATTAAGTTATATTTACAGAACGCTTTATCCATTTGTCTATGGAGGAATTTTGGCAAGCTTTTATCCTTTAACTGCCTAATTGTTAGTCTGCTGCAGAATAGTGTAAAAACAATTGATTTTTTTAAAAGAAAAAAACATTCCTAAATATAACTTCATTTTTATCCTGCTGGGTTTCATAATGAAATAGGACTTCCTTGTCCATTTGATTCTGCTGTTTAAGTTCACTGAAATTATAAGGGTATTTACTGGACCCTATTTCAGGTATTAGTATATAGCCAAAGTGTTCTATTGTAATGTACTGTGTTCACATTGTATAAATTACTTTTTGTTTAGTATTTACAAATATTGACCATTTATAGAAATGAATGGTGGAGACAGGGCATTGAGGGATTATGCGACAATGGGTTTTGCTGCCTGTGAATTTTTCCATGATCCTGATAAACAGGTAATCCTTGATTTATGACCACAATTGGCATGGAAATTTTGGTCACTAAACAATGCGGTTATTAATGTTAGTCATTACATGACCAGACCTGATTTTAGAACCATTTTTACTATAGTCATTAAGCAAATTGTGTGGTTCTTAAGTGAAACATCTGGCTGTTAAGTGAATCTGGATTCCTCAATTGACTTTGCTGGTCAGGATAGTACGAGCAATAGCACTTTTACTTATATACTGCTTCAGAGTGCTTCACAGCCCTCTCTGAGCGGATTACAGAGTCAGCCTCTTGCTCCCAACAATTTGGGTCTTCATTTTACCATCCTTGGAAGGAAGGCTGAGTCAGCCTTGAGTCGGTCAAGATCGAACTTCTGACAATGGGCACAGTCAGCCTGCAATACTGCATTCTCACCACTGCGCCACCATGTCTCTACTGTGTTTCCCCAAAAATAAGACACCCTCCGAAAATAAGACCTACCCACATTTTTGCCTCTCAGAGGAATATAAGGCATCCCCCAAAAATAAGACCTCCCCGAAAATATTATTTTCAGGGGATGCCTTATTTTCTGGGAAACATGGTAAATCGCCCACATCCACCCCCGAAAAACACCTGGCTCCCCCCTCCCTGCTATCCCCGGGCGCTCCTTACCTCATGCAAAATAACTTCATGCAGGAGAGCAGCGAGGCATGCGCGGCTGGGCTGCTTTTGCGGGGGCCCCCCCGCTGCTTGCGGAGGGCGTCAAGCACCGTTTCGCCGTCCCCCCCGCCTCCCCAGGCCATTAGGCCTGTCACTCGCCTGCCCGAAGCAGTCCCTCAGAGGTTCGTTAGGCCTGTCACTCGCCCACCCCCCGCAGCTTGCGGAGGGCGTCAAGCACCGTTGTGCCGCCCCCCCACCTCCCAGTCCCTCAGCGGTCCGTTAGGCCTGTCACTCGCCTGCTGGAAGCAGTCCCTCAGCGGTCTGACGGCAAGAAATGCCGCCGTTCTGTATGGGCA
>JANHFO010002264.1:30198-41170 GCA_032468095.1 Pareas carinatus | reverse complement strand
GCTGGTTTATATGCTCTGGGTCCTGGGCTAATTAAGATAGGTGTGGCTCAGCTTGCTTCAGCTGGCCATGCATTCTGCAAACCAACCTGTGGGGTTACTTAAAGGGATCACCACCCGTATAAACCTGACATAAGTAGCAATCAAAGACAAAGGAAGATATTTTGTAAATGAAGTAGAAAAAATGCTTATGGCGGGAGGAGGAACCAAAGACAGTTTAAAAGAGGTCTGATGGAACATTTATTGATACCAGCTATTAGAGAAATGCCAAGCATTTAAGAAACAAATAACCACACAGGTATTGCAACAAACAGGGAAAATGGTACACCAAAAAGTAGGGAAAGAATATCTTTCAGCAACAGAAGCTGCTGGACTGAAAGACAGAAAATTTTTTGACCCGGGAGCAAAGATTACAGCTTCTTCTCTCACCCAATAGCTAGAAAAGACTCTTTGCATAGACACCATTTATTAGAGAAATGAAAGTTTCTGATATCCGTGTTTCTGTCTTTGCTAGAAGATGAAGGAAACAACAGATAGATGTGGGAGACAGATTTGTTAACTGTATCCCCAAGGCTGACTCTGAAGCAAGGACTGTAGCTATTATGAAGAGGAAAGAACAGGAAGGGTGAAAAAAAGTAGTAGCAGAAGAAGATATGTTGCTAAAGAAGCAGGGGCTGGGAAAATAGGACAGCCGGGGAGCAGAACTAATAGCAAAAGAAGCAGCAGAAACAGACAGGAAAGATGCTTTCATAGAACAAATGGCTGCAGAGCTGCAAAAAAGGAAAAAGAAAGGTGGAACAGAAAGCAAAAAAGGATGTAAGTTTGGCTGTTGAAAACACAACACTGGAAAATTCAACAGGGAAGGCATCTGGCAGAAGGTGAGGCAGGAAAGAAAAGCAGATCGTGGCAGACAGAACAGCCAGTGACTGCTGAATTAAGAAGAACCTTTCCCTATTTCAAATATACTGTCTGAGGAATTCTGAGAGTTGAAGTCCACCCATCTTAAAGCTGCCAAGATTGAGGAACACTTCTCCATGGCACAAACATATTCTTGCAACATCTTTTTAATGTCAAACTCCCATGACGTTGCCTTCCTTTTATCTCCAACCCATGAAGAGACATAGTGATCCTTCACTATATCAATATTAAAATGCTGGCATTCTCTCTTTTTTTTAGAAGTCCCCAATGGGAAGATGGCTTTATAATATATAAAAATGGATAGGATTTTCACCCATAACCTTGGAAAGGAGTCAAGAAACTTCTGCAAAATAGAAGGTGATGGATTTTAAGGAGGAAAATGTATAGTAACTCATGACCTAATGAACCACCAAATGTCATAAAGATTTAGGAGTTGCTGGCTAAGAAAACAAATGCAGTGGTGAATTTTTGAGCTTCTCATGAGGGACTGAAAGTGATGGGCAATATCAAATGGGGCAACAGCTGATGTAGTTACAGTAGAAGCCATGACAACATATTAAAATGGCAACATGTGTCATGACTTCATTTCATATACAGTCAGGTGAAGTTTAGATGTTGTATTCCAACATCTGATGTACATACACAGAGAAAAGAAAAACAAAAATACTAAACTTAAAGAGAAGGATGTAATAAAACAGTAGATTACTTTTCTAACTGACATGTAGCTCTTGTTTTAGCACAATAGCTAGTTCACAGTTTGAGAATATGATCCCAATAGGAATCCTTCAGCTTCCATCCAAGACACTTTCAGGAAGTCTTCCACGAATTCTCCAACCAGAAGGGGGAGCTCTAGGGAGCTATTTCTTCCTTGAATCCAAGCAGCAGAACTTAAACCTTTTGTAGAAATAGAGAAGTATAGCTTTACTTTATTAGTTCCATTAAGTAACCAATAACCAATAACAGATGTTGTAACAAACAGGTTAAGAGGTACCAAAAAGAAAAAAAATGCCTTTAAAGAATTCAAGGCCAGGGAACTCCTCTGACTTGAGAAGTTTTGGCAAAGATTAAAACTTCTTCATCTCCCACCCAATAATTAGAAAAGGATACTTGAACCGGCATTGCATTTCAAAAGCTGAGCGCAGATTCCAAGAGTCCAGTTCTCTCCACTACAGGATAAAGATGCTCATAGCTTCGTCTCACTTTGCTGAAGCTGTGTATGACCCTACTCCCTTCTTCCCTATTTAACCTCTCTTTAGATTCTCCATTCGGGCTGGAGCAGATTCTGCTTGCATTTCCTCCTCCTCCTCCTGTTCCTCAGCTCTATAGGTTTGTTGTATATGAATCTGGTGGGTCATTCATGGCTGAAACGTAATCATCTACATTGTAGGAAGGTATCAGCTAACTGATTGTCATGGAGAAAACCTACCTATGTGGTCACTATGTCTCAATATAATCAAAGCAAGTCAACTCAAATCAAGTTCTCTCTCTCTCTCCCTTCTCTCTCCCTCTCCCTCTCCTTGGAATCTTTTCCTCAGACTTCTTTTGATCTCCCCAGGCTGCCTTTGATCACCCTAAGCATTTCCTTTTTTTCCTTTGTCTACTTTCTAGCTATTGCCTTCAGGCTAAACTTAGGCTTGTCTCTCTTCTCCCCTGCGCATATGTGCCTCCATCTGCATCTGTCTTACATCCATAGTTTCAGTGCTGTTGAAAAAGCTTTCCCAAACATTCACTTTCATTTCCCACCCCCCCTCTCTATTCTTTGGGACAGATTCTCCCTTCCTTCTAGAGGTTTTAATTATGACTCCTTGAAGACTTGGTGCTGTTTTCCAAAAGCCCCTTATCACTTCCCTCAATTTATTTTATTTATTTATCACATTTTAAAACTCTCCATCTCCCTCACCTCAATGTTCAACCTCCATTTATCTCAGCATTTCTTTCCCAAAATTTTCTTTTTTCCCCCTTTTTAACATTTAATTTTTTATTTTTTACAATAACACACCAACACTTCCATAACCATCCACAAAAAGGATCTTACAAGGGAAACGAGCAAGTTAAATTTCCAAATTTTACAATCAGTATGTGTCACCTTAACAATCCATATGAATCTCATTTCTATCTTTCATTTATGTTTTTCAAATTTTTCTGTGTCATAATTTCCAAATATTATCATGCTCATCAATTATAAATCTAAGATGTTTTTTAAAACCCTGCCTTCGATTTACCCATCCAATTCCTTCTCTTTCTCCACTTCCCTGTCTTTCCTTCTTGCCCTCTCTTTCAAAACCTTTCCTCTCTCTTCTCTCCCCCTTCTTCTCATCTTCTTCCTCTTCTTCCCTTTCAACTTTCCCCTACCTTCTTCCTTCTTCCTACTTCCTACTTCCTTCCCCTTCTTCCTTCCTTCTTCTTCTCTTCTCCTGTTTTCCTTCCCCACCTAGCAACCAGTTTTCACTCTTTGTTCTTTCTTTTCCTCATCATTCTATTCTGGATCCGTTTCATCTTTCTTTCATTTATATTTATCTTCTTTATCTACATCATCACCATTTTATATCTCTTTTTTTCTTTTAATTTCTAATTTTAATTACATTTTATTATTCTTTACATTATTGATTGTTCTTATTCTTATTTTTATTTTATTTTACAGGGAAAATCATATTTTGATTCTTAACTTAGTTCTTACAATTTAACTCCATAAAATTTTCCTACCTGCTTCAAATCCACCATCAATCCATTTCCTTATAACATACATAAGATTATTTCATTTCATCATTACCATTTCAATTTAGCTTCACCCAAATATCACTTTTAGCCCATAGTTCTTACAATATATATTAAATTCAACATTCAATATTTCATTTCTTTTCCAATCCCCATCACCAATATTTAGTTTCGTTACTATAACTCATCATTAACTCATCATAAATTCATCAAATCACCAATCACCAACCAAAAAACAAGAGGGAAAGGAACAGCCCAACTTAAATCTATTTACCTCCTAATAAAATCATGTGCTAAAATTTCTATAACCCTTATCCTTAGTAATTCTTATCTTCCCTCGTGATTTTGTTTTTCATTATTTTACCCTTATCCTATTCCTTTCTGGGAGAATGAGCCCTCTACATATGCTTTCATTCTTTGCAGGCTTTTTCCCCTTATCTTTCTCATAACCTTCTCATTGCTCTCAAGCTTTCCCATTCCTTCCCCCTCCTTCTCCTGACCAATCATACATTTTCCCTATTGGATTTTCCACGCTTTAGTCTCCACTCTAATCCCTCTGCATTTATATTTGTTGGGGGTTGCATTTGTCACAAATTTTATTTTCACATTTTTTAAAGAACTTTTAGATTCCCCTGTTTTTTTCACAACTTAATACATCTGTCCCCCTTTTTTTTTTTTTTACAAATCTTTGGGTCTTCTTTTTCTTGCTTAGTTTCTTCCTTCTTCTATTCATACTCTTAATATTCAGATAATGAAAACAGTGTGGTAGGACCCCAATGCATGTGTAGAGTATAATTATTAGTAATATCAGTGGACTTCTGTTTGTTTTAGTAAGGAAAAGTACCAGCTTTATTTCTTTCTCCCTGCCTTAATTCTAGGAACCCTTTGCATACCCTTAGGAATGCTTAGAATGTTCTTTTTGGCCTCTCATATGTTATGGGACAGTTAAAGAGATTTGTTCATTAGACAAATTTTCCGGTGTTATCTTTGCTCAACTAGCACACAGTAATTCTTGTCTTTAATCTGGAATGGCACATAATAGGTTGCAGTGTTTGCAGTTTTATCATCTTTCTAGCCAGAAGTAGCACGGGAGATGAGTCAATGTGGCTTTTGTAATTTATTCCATTTGAATCTGATATTAGCAGAGTGGCCCACTGGTCTAAAATCACCTAAGAAACTGTTTTTTTTTAAAAAAAATGGGTGTATGTTTCTGCGTGTTCCTGAAAATGATAATTTAAATCCTGTTTTTGTTACTTTTGTGATATTGCAGGGTTCGTGGGCTTCCATGTAACTATGGTTACCACCTTTGGGAATGCACCTGAGTGTCTGATTCATTGCTGTGAACTGCTTTAAAGGTTGTTTCTAATCTTAAATTACAAGCTAGCTGGCTGCAAAACACTAGCCTCCAACCTCATCCTTATTTACCTGAACCAGGATGCTCTGCTATGGGTAATGTATGTCTTGGTCTCCAGTCAGCTGGATGACTGTAGCACATCATATACCAGCCAGTCTTTGAAACTGACCCAGAAGATACAATTGGTTCAGAATGAGATACTAAGATAACTGCTGGGTGGATGCCAGTACTGCAGGATGTTGTACTGTTACTATCCTGGGTGAGGATTAATGTGTTATTACGGCTGGTTCCCAGTGTTTTGTTTGGCAGAATTCCCTTGCAAAGAAGAAGAAATGGGTAAATAATGAGAAGGCAGAAGGGTACATGGTAATCAACCTCACATTTTTCCATATGCTAAATAAGAGCTTTGTGATTTCATGTTCAAAACATAGCAACTGTTTTGTATAAAGACAAAGCACCACCTGGAGCTGTTTTCTGAGGCAATTTTGGTATACCCTTGCCTATAATTTGAAATATTTTAAAGGGTTACCTGCTTGTCACTAGTTATTATGTTTGGGGGTAAAACCTATCTATTTTGTTTTCTAGTAAAAAGTCCTTTAATTTAACTAGGAGAGCCTCATTATTCTTGCAGCAAACCTTTTAGAATCTAATTTGCATATAATACATTGCTTTTTGGGAAAAGGTGTTTGGCCTGACCATATGCTGAACAGCTCCAAGAGGGGACAAAAGTAATTCAGAGAACCATATAATTACAAATCCTGGCAACATCATTGTCACCACTGAATCCTTTATCACCTAAAAATAACCACCAGTGTGTATGAGCTCAATAACATCAGTGGCTGAGTTTAGAACAATTTGCATGTTCTTACATTTTCCTGGGATAATAAGATGGAGAAATAAAGCTCTTCAAGGACTTTCACAAGATGTTAAGCGCTGGTTGAAGCGCCATAGCAGAGCTAATTCATTAGACAAATTCTACAGAAAAATTTAAAAGTACTTCTTTTTGATTCTGCTAGGAAGCGTAAAGTTAGAAGTCACTTTTTAATAACTAATTATCAAGCATTTTTGGGTGACAAAAAAGAAAAGCTTCTGTGAGAAGTTACACTTGAGTTTGGAAGGTTAAATTAGAGCTCCAACTCTGTTTGAATTTATAATCAGCAACCTTGACATAAATGTGCATAGTCCATCATGATTTATTACATTATTTTCTGAAGAGAAATATGGCAAAAGTTGCAACTCTTTACTACACACACACACACACACACACACACACACACGGAGTGCAGCTATCAATGTCTGCATTCTGTAATTTACTAGAGTAGATTATTTATTTATTATTTTATTTTATTAAGAAAAATTATATGGCTGCCCAATTCACAGTGTCACAGTGATTCTGCGTGGCTTGCAGAAGTAAAATCTCAAATACAAAACCAAATAAATCTTCATCTCCCTCCCAACTGGCAACAGCAATCAAGCCAGCCACTTGATTGCCCTGTAGTCTCCAGGCCCACTGGCAAAATCATGTCTTCTGGGCCTTTTGACAGAGTATCAAGGTGTGTGTGGGGGTCAAACCTATCTTCACTGGGGATGTTCCACTTGAATGGACCCAATATGGAGAAGGTCCTCCTTCGTAGTCCTACTAAATGGACCACCTTAATATAGTGAACCAGTAAAGTACCTGCCTCCCCACTCTGCTGGGTAAGGTGGATGTAACTGGGAAAAGACGGTCCTTCAAATTCAGAGGTCTTCATTTATGTACTTTCAAATTGATGGGATGCAGGCAACAATATAGTGACTTACAAGATAATGTCTATATTAGAGAAGCTAGAAGATCATGAACATGCTTGAAGTAAAATTGGACTTTGGTTGTGCTTGACCTCTACTGCCTTAGATGTACCAAAACTGATTCATATTATCCATTATTTGAAAATATGGCTTGGAAGCAACCCAGACTGGTAATCTATATCTTTCATCTTATTAAATAGAAGTATATGGAAGCCATAGTTCAACAACAATAGGATGGCCATCTGTGGACCCGTCTGATAACAGCCATGGTAAATGCAAGATTGTAACTCAGAATATATATGGTTAATAATGTGAATTAATTAATTATTATTTTAAAAAGAACAGGAATAAATTGGGAGGAAATGTACAACATTTAAATGAATACAATATAGAGAAAATATTCTGTGCATATTAAATGAAACAGAAAATATAAAAATTAGTTGTGTACAGGTTGACATAGGTTAGTTTAAAAGTGTGCATCCTAAAATTATTAGGAATAGGATCAAGAACAAATGGGTGCGATTGAAAGCGGACTGACTGAAAAAAGCAACAGTTTCATAGAACCAGTCTGATCATGTAGAGAGAATGAATGAATGAAGAGAGAATTGGAAAACAATATAGGAATATAGGAATGAATAGGCTGAAAAAAAGGAGAAAGGAAATAAGAATAGGCTAACATAAAGAGGTATGTGAAAGTTGTGTTGAAGGATTTTAACAAAATCCTCAGAATACTATAGAATGGTGAGAAATGTAAATAACAAAAGGTAGTATATGGGGGGCGTTGCATATCATAGAAGCAAATATGGCTCACAAGGATTGAAATGTACGAAGAGGTATATTGAATGGTCTTATGTAAACCAGATTTAGGTAGGTTATGTAGATACATATGTTTACAGTAATTCTTGACTTACAATTGGTTGCTTAGTGACCATTCAAAATTACAACAGACCCCTGAATAAATGTCCTTTGACATTCCAATAGCCACCACCACCCCCAGAATCATATGACCACACTTTGCATCCTTGGCAACTGGCCTACATTTACACTCATTTGCAGCATCCCGTGGTTATGTGAAAGCAGTTTGCAATGTTTTTGCCAAAAACCGGTGTTTACTTCTGTTTTTTGGCAAAAATGCCCCACAACAAACAATCAGTTCGCTTAATTAATTAATTAATTAATTAATTCAATTCATATACTGCCCTTCTCCCAAAGGACTCAGGGCGGTGAACAACAAAATAAAAATATACAGTACAAGATCATTAAAAAGGAATTAAAAATATTAAACTGTGGCCAATATTAAGAATTTGCTATAAAAACTTTATTAAAAGCCCCCCAAAAATCCAATTAAAACCAAGTCAATAGAATACTTTAAAATACGCTAAAATACAATAAAAAACACAGATGAAAGGGGAAGCTAGGACAACTCGGCCTGAACAAAAAGATGGGTTTTAAGGGCTCAGCAAAAGACCTGGAGGTCCGGGATTCTACGTATCTCCGGGGGAAGTCCATTCCACAGAGTTGGAGCTGCCACAGAGAAGGCTCTAACCCTGGCAGTCGCCAGCCGACATTGTCTGGCCAACGGCACCCTGATAAGGCCCTCTCTGTGGGAGCATACTGGCCGGAGGTAATAGCTGGTAACAGGCGGTTCTATAAATAATTGTAAATAATTGGGCCCTAAGCCTAATGACCTCAGTGTTCATTTTACAACCATTGTGTTTGCTTATTAACTGCCATGTTAACAATCTCCATAAAAATCATTGTAAAATTGGTTCCAGTCACATGATGACCTGCTTTACAATTGCTATGAGTTATGACTATAATGGATAGGCATTGCTTCGGTTCTAAGTCGAGGAGTATCTGTATATAAAACCTGATGTAAACTACTATAGACATGATCATTTTCTCTGTGAGGCAGAAGTGAAGGTTTAAGTTTCTTTGCATTCCTCACATCTTTTGCTTTGAAATAAAGCTAATAAAAACTGAAGGGTAGGCAAAATTTATATATTCACAGCTTGCTTCCCTGAAGACTGTAATTACTCTCACAATTCCCCTTCAGAAAAGGAAAAATATGCCATACTTATAGGTGCTCTAGTTGCTCTTACATTTACATCTCTCACTGATTTCTGCCATCCCAAACCTTTATTTTTGCTCTTAGAATTAACTATAAATTCATCTCATACTTCTAATAATAATGGAAGGAGAAAAACTATTTAAAAACCTACATATTGAATGGACTGGAGTAGTGAGTTAGATTAAATGAATTTTGGTAATAGTTTTGCATTACAAAAAGTATGTTTTCATAAAGACTTTCAAAACATCAAAAGGCATATTCACCTAAGTTTTCAGAAATCTTATTTTTGTTAATGTCCTAGGCCTCTTGATAAGCTCAGTAAAAGACTTATTATAGGGCAAAGTCTGTTTCTCTGTTGCTTCATTTATTTTAAGATGCTGTTGTTGCTGCCAAGACCTCTGAAGCAATGAAATAAAGTCATCTACATAGGAGAAGAAAGTAATTGAGCAGTGAGTGGCAGATGTTAATGAAGAAAGAAAAATAAATGTTAGGTACTAGAGGCTAAGGCAGACAAAGACATACTGAAACTTAAAATAATGAACCCAGCTTTTATTTTATAAATGAATTCTTTCAGAAATGTGTTTCTTTACTGCAGATTTTACTTTATTTCATTTTACTTTACAAAGCTATTTTTAAATGCTTAGGTTATGACTGCTTATAAAATATATTTTTCTACAAAGAAAAATTATACTCTTTCTAAAGGGCAAGGCCCACCGGTAGTCTCACCTTGTAACATTATTTGACGTCCCGAGAAAATATTTTATTGGGTAAATTTATAAAGTTGAACATATATTTGCAAGCTAGAATATCTTCCAGCATGCCTAATAGCCTCTTTCAAACTCTCCTTTGGGGAGAAATATTGAGTAGTTGAACCAGAGTTCTTTTGCAGATGTTCTTTTGCAGATGTTTCAACTCACAAACACAATTCCTAACTCTCATTGCTAGCAACAAGATGGGGAGGAGAATTGAGCTTGCAAGAAGACGCTTTCTTGAGGTTTCATGAACCAAATAAGCTAGGCTGGGAAGCTGGATATTCCTTATCCCTGCCCTATATTCATAGATATCTGTCCCTATAAACAAAGACACCTGAAAAACAATTTTTTATTGTGATAACATAATCTAGGTTCTACCCTTTGTACAGCAATTATAAAGTATGTGCGAGGTGGAATTTTTATTTCAATGCTGTAATACTTGTTACATTGATTTGCCTCTATTGCAGTCATTTATACTTCATTAAAGGGGTACAGTGGCTCAGTGGTTAAAGGCGCTGAGCTTGTCAGATGCAAAGTTGACAGTGCAGATTTAAAACCTGAGTGCCACATTATGGGTGAGATCAGGTTACTTGCCCCAGTACCTGCCCACTTAGTAGTTTGAAAGCATGCAAATGTGAATAGGTAAATAGATACCACTTTGATGGGAAGGTAACAGCATTCCATGTGCCTTGGCATATAGTCATATTGGCCACATGACCATAGAAATGTCTTTGGACAGCATTGGCTCCCTTGTCTAAGAAATGGAGATGAGCACTGGCCCCTGGAGTCAGAAATGGCTGGACAGGGGAAACTTTATTAACCTTTGGACATATTCACACACTGTCTTGGAAAGGATTCTCAAATTTTATTAAAAGATTTTCTTATTGTCTTGTTAGTGTGTTTATGATTCCTGCAGCAGCTAGGCAACAAATATCATTGTGAATATAAGAGAATATTAACTTTTCATAATTAATGCCACTTAGTTTTGAGATGATAAGGAAATTTAAAAGACAATTGGGTGTTGTTTTTTCAAGTACTGATCAAAGACTTATTCATTCATTCATTCATTTAATTTCTATAGCCGCCCATCTCAGTCAAGTTTTGCATTTGGAAAAAATAAAATCAGATACGTTTGTAGTCATAGAACTTGATATTAGTATTCAGAAAAACATTTAAGTGTTGGATTATTTTAGATATCTTGAAAATATATTCTTGTTTAAAACTCTAAATGAGTTTAAGTGGAACTTTTTGAAAAGATAAACATATTGATTTCTATGTCATAAATATAATTTTTTCTTTTTTTAGTTAAAGAGTTTTATAAGTACAAAAAGCAAAAAAAGAAACAAAAAAGACATTTTTTTAAAAAAAAACTCCCTTCTC